>NC_069452.1:33732246-33748419 GCF_026875155.1 Cherax quadricarinatus | reverse complement strand
TAGAATGTTTTTTTCTTTCAATATTGCACTGGTAGTTATACTTGAGGTTATATGGCAGTACAAGGTAATTAAGAGTAATCTAGGATAGTAAATGTGGTATTAAAACAGGTAAAGGTAATTAGTCAAGTATGGTTATTAAATGTCAAAAATGTTAAGAGTAAATTGAAATTTTAGTAAAAATGATATTTATTAATTTTAGTAAGTAATATCAATTGTAGTATTTAAAAAAAATATGAGGTAGTAATATGGACAGAGAAAGTATCAATTCAGCTAATGTTCAAGCGAACAATAGTAAATAAGAAAATCACATAAGGTGATTTATGCTTACTAGTAAAATCACAAAATGAGGTAGTTGATTATTTAAATACTAAGAGATTGTACAATGAAATTTGAACAATAATGGAGCAAAACATACACTACACTACGTAGACTTTTAAGTTGGACATTGTTTAGTTATTCTCTGTAAGATTAGTATCCCTGAGAAATCGTGATAGATCATTCTCGTTCGTGATTGTGTACAGTTGACCTACATTTGTTTTCCTAACTAGAATTTTCCCATCCCGTGTGAAGCATTGGTGTATTGTGTCATTATTCTCCCGCTTAAGTTTTCTGACTCTATACAGGAGGTTCTGACGTTTTTTGGTAAGACACTCGTTTATGTATACCTCTTTCTTTACTTTAATAGATGCAATAATTAAGTCTTTTTTCCTATCATGTGAGTTGAATCTGAGCATAACACTTTTTCTACCATGGGATCCTAGTAATCTGGCTTCTTTTATTTCAGACTCTGGTACAATAACACTTGTTTGGTCCTTTATGATCTGCAGAGTTAGGTTACTTCTTTCTTTTTGTTTTTAAGAAAAAAAAAAGAAAGAAAAGAAAATAAAAATAAAAAAAAAGAATAAAAAAAGGGGGGACCGGGGAGGGATAGTTCCTAGGAGGAATGAAAGGGCCAGAAATCTCCCTCCGCACCCAAGAGGACCTCAGCACCGCAAGTAGCGCAGATGCAGCATGGAACCCGTGCCATACCCTACCATCATGCTAGTAAACTAACAATCCGGGATAGCAACCTCACATCTGCCGAGCTACCTCGGTGGCACAAAGAGAGGGCGGGCGGATATCCGCCACAAAGCATACCTCCTTCGGCCACCACCCCGGAATCTGAAAGGTGGCTTCCAGAGATACACCCGTTGCCCGAAAGACACCCAAAGCTACTCCGGATACCAGAGAGGGATTGGGACATCCCCAGGCGATCCAGATTCCACGGCAAACTACGCCACCACCAAGAACCTCAACGGAATGGGATGGACCCCGGTATCCTTTCCCCTACCTAGGAACTAGCGTGCCTGTGGGAGAAATCCCAAAGGCCAAAAAGAGGAAGGGCAAAAGGGAGGGGTGGGGAGGAGGAGGAGGAAAGGAAAAAGGGGAGGATGGGAGGGGAGATTGGGGGGTAATTAGGTTCGGTCTGAGGAAGAAGACCGACAGGTCTAATTCCTCAGACCAAGAGCCTCTTCACCACGCCAAGGAGCCCCCTTGAAGAGGCTTCTGTTAGTTAATTGTGTATATATATATAACCATTTATTTTTAATATACAGTCCACAAATTTATATATTTACCAGTATTCCTGGTGATACATATTTCACTGGTAATTAGTAGGTCCAGAGTAACTTGTGGATATGACAGTGGTAGGTATCGAAGGGGGACATTTTTTGCGACCTAGGTGTCCCATATTCCTACTTGTTTAACTGATAAATAATAATTATCTGTTAAATAATAATTACTGTTATGTATATAATGATACATTTAGATAAATGCAATTTTCCACACCAGATATACCGTGTCTGCAGATACCCAAGGCACAATATTTACAGAGACTGTACGTCAGTTTGCTAGGATTAATTGTAGCCGTGTTCACTGATGGTGCATTTATTTTTCTCGTTTCCTCAATACATTTTATCCTTGTATGGACATCAGTGCTTCCACCAGGTTTTGCTCGTAGTGTGTCGACACAATTCCTTGAGGCATCATCCCATTTTGATCCATCTCCAGCAGTATCTCTATTTTGAACCTTTGTGGATAGAATAACATTGTCTTCAGTGTCCTTCAGGACATTATTATAATCAAAAAGAAGCACTAAGCCACAAGGGCTATACAGCGCTGCAGGGTAGGGAAGGAAGCGAGGGTATTGGGCGGCAGAAGGGGGGAGTGATGATCATTAGGTTACAGAAAACAGCGGGGCAGGGGATAGTGCAGGGGTAGAGGGTAGCAAGAGATTGAGATAGAAAGGGCTGAAGGCATCAGAGCTTGTGAAGTAAGTCAGTTGTTGTCAAAAAGTCCAATGAGAGAGTCTGGATGAAAGGTGGGTCCATCAGCGAGAAGGGAAGGTAAAGAGAGAGCAGCGGAGTGAAGACGATGATGGAGGTAAATTCTGTGTGCTCGTTGATAAAGTGGGCAGTCCAACAGAATGTGGCTGACTGATAATGGAGCCTGACAATTCTCACAGAGAGGAGCAGGGCGCCTCTCCATGAGATATCCATGAGTAAGACGAGTATGGCCAATGCGAAGACGGAGAGAGTAGTCTCCCAACCTTGACGCTGGTGACAAGAGGACAGCCAGTAACCAATACTCAGTTATTATAGATTGAAGTTTATTACAGAGCATAGTAGACCAACGTTGTTGCCAACGGTTGTGAAGGTGGGTAGCTATTGCAGTAAATAGACTGTAAATGGAATACCTCTATATAATGAAACTGGTAGGTCATGTACTGCTAACCACTCACAGCAGTGTCTGCCTGTTCATTGCCCTGTATGTCAACATGACCAGGGACCCACCAAAAAACAATATCTTTATGCTTGGTAAAGATGCGGCGTAGCCAAAGTTGGATAGAGGGACTAAGGGGTGAGGTGTACCAAATTTCTGTATAGCCTGTAAAGCACTAAGGGAGTCTGAGACACCACAAATGATGACACAGGCATGGATGCAATATGGATAAGTGCTGCAAGAATGGCATACAATTCAGCCGTAAAAATACTAGCTGAAGATAGTAAATGATCTCGTACAATGCTGTCCAGAAACACTGCTGCAAATCCTATGCCGTCAGAAGACTTAGAGCCATCTGTGTACACTGCAATGGCATAAGAATGAGAGTGGAAGTGGTCAAGAAAAAAGAGAGCGGGAAGCAACTGTAGACAGTTGGGCTTTCGAGCAAGGGAGAAAGAACAGGCTCGAACAGTTTGGAACTTCCAAGGGGGGTAGGAAAAAAGTGAGATGCTACATGAACATAGAAAGGTGGTAATTGAAGAGAAGACAAGAGCGAATGTAGGTGAAGAGAGAAGGGATGGAGTAAACAGGGGTGGCGAACAAATAAAGAATGTCTACTAATATCAATGACCATTTATAAATGGAAGGATTTCGGAGATCATGAGAGCGTACATAGTAGCGAAGGCAATGGGCCTCACGGCGATCGGATAAGGATGGAATGTTCGCTTCTGCATAGAGGCTCTCAAGAGGGGAAGAGCAAAAAAAGCACCAAGGAATAAACGTAATCCTTGGTGATGAATGGGGTTAAGGCTAGAGAGAGTAGCAGGAGAGGCCGCTGAATAGATCTGGTCACCACAATCAAGTTTCGATAAAATGGGGGTGGAATGTAGGCAAAGGAGAGTTCGACGATCAGCTCCCCATGAAAGATGAGCAAGGGTTTAAGAAGGTTCAGCCGGCTGTGACAAGTTGCCTTCAGAGAGGTAATGAGAGGTTTCCAGGATAAACTACGGTCAAAGAGGGGGCCCAGAAACCTGACTGTATCACGTTCAGGGATATGGGAGTCATAGAGGTACAAAGGATGATCGGAGATGACAGACCATCTAGTGAAAGTAATCTGGTGTGTTTTGGTGCAGGAAAATTTAAACCCGTGTGTGGTGGCCCAATTGGAAACACGGTCAACTGCATGCTGGAGAGAAACTGTAATGAGGTGATAGTCAGCGCCTGCACAGGCAATAGCGAAGTCATCAACATAGAGTGATGACCAAATATTTGATGGAAGACTAGAGGCCAAATCATTTATAGCAAGGAGAAAAAGTGTTGTGCCAGAACACATCACTGGGGGACACCTTCAGCTTGGATAAAGTCCGGGGAGAGCACATTATTGACCCGAACACGGAAATGCGGGGAGATAATTAGGTTTGGTCTGAGGAAGGAGACCAACAGGTCTAATTCCTCAGACCAAGAGCCTCTTCACCACAAAAAGGAGCCCCCCTTGAAGAGGTCCTTCAGGACAACACTAGCACAATCACAAGCTCTATCTTCTAAGAACATCACACTACCCTCTGGAGCACTTTCTTCCAGGACAGCACTATCACCCTCAGCACTGTCCTCCGGGACAGCACTAGCACCCTCAGGAGGACTTTCTTCCAGAACAACACTAGCACCCTCAGGATCACTGTCCAAGACAGCCCCATCCCTACCACCCATCTTTTTGTCCCAGTTGCCATACCATGCTGACATGTCTTTCAAGAAGGATGTTTTATTGGTGTTCTTGTCTTTAATATAGATGTCATTTCCTCATACATGTGTATCTTGTTTAGGCAAATCCAAAAACATCTCTCTGAGTTTATGTAAAGTGTGGTCACTAGTTTAAAATCCCTTCATTATACTATGGGACCACTGATCACACAGAGGGCAAACAATCCAGGCCTGTCTTTGTTCTTTACCCTTTCTGCAGACTACACAGATGATCATGGTAGTGGTCCTCTTAGCTAGCTAGTCTGTAATTCCCCGATGCATTTAATTTTTTAACAGTTCTTCCGAGTTGGCTTTATTTCCAATGAAACTGTTTGAATCCACCTGAATCTGGCTTTATTTCCACAAAAAGCATTTGAATCTGCCTGAATCCAGCAAAATCTGTTTGAATCTTCCTGAATCCAGCAAAACTGGAAGAATCCAGTTAGTGGATCACTGTATATTTTTTTTCTAATAATCACCTTAACAGTAGATCTATCTGTATTGTAACTATTTGGTGTATTTAATTTTTTGTAACAGTTCTTCTGGTTTGGCTTTATTTCCAACGAAACTGTTTTAATCTGCCCGAATCTGGCTATATTTCCAACAAACCGTTTGAATCCGCCCTAATCCAGCAAATCCAGAAGAATCCAGCTAGTGGGTCACTGTATATCTCTTTCCTAATAAGCACCTTAACTGTAGATCTGTCTATCTGTATTGTAACTATTTGTTGTAGTTTGTGTTTGAGTGTTTCACAGATAGTGAAACCAGTCAGAGGATACATTGTTATGAACGACTCCATTTGAATCCGGTCGTTGGATGAATCCGGGCAGATCTGGATTAGGCTCACTGGTGATATTGTACTAGCTCCTGAAAAGGACTACTGGAAAAAAATTAAACAGAGTAATATATGTCCAGTTTGATACAGAAAGTATAACTTGCGTGTTGGGGCACCGATGTCTTCAACATATGGAGACTACTGGAGGAATAATGATTTTCGTTGTGTATATAGTGACCACTGCTAACTACAGGTTTACCACACACTGTTTATGACACTCCATCACAATAAGTACTAACAACTATTCACTGTTAATCATATTTCTACAAAACTGTACACTTTTCGTATTTCCTCGAGATTTTGCACCTCTTCGTATTTCAACAGTAATGTTTTACTCACTGGAATCACTAATTTTAAGTCAGGTACACACACAGGTCAGGCCAGGTATCCCATGCAGACGTGGGTGCACAAGGCTCCGAGAACCTTAGTGTTTTAAGGCGTGCAGCAACTGCTAGCAGCAATCAGTGGTAGTGACAACGTCAGTGAACAATCCTATGAGTGATAACCAAAGTTATTAGTTAAAAAAAGTCGAAAGGAAGCCTGAAATCAGTAATATTTCAAAGTGCCAAACCGTTGTGGGTCTACTAGGCACTGTTGCCACACAGATTCAAAATATACAAAGATCAAAGTGAGTGTGGAAGCGGAGTTCAAGAATTACCAGCGTCTGGCTAACAGTGAAATGTGGGGCACCATACAGTGAGAGAGAAAAAGTTAATAACCAAAAGGAGAAAAGAAAAATAAAATATACAAGGGAAGGTAGCAGTCATAGGCCTGCTGAGGCAGTGACATCACAACAAGTTGTGTGCCATTATACATATGAAGTGTAGTGTATATAATGTGAAGTGTATACTATCATAAGTGAAAAGTGAAATCGAGTGATGAATGTGGGATGCATGAGCATATATGGTTATAAACATCACGGGTGAAGGATCTCCAAAATAGTGATAGAAGGCCTAAGTACGACGACTATGTCATCAGCATCTGGCAACTTCTTGTCACCGCACCACTGCAGCGCAAGTATTCACTCACCTATTGTGGTTTGCAGTTGCAGGCCCTGGCTTCTGGCCTTGCATCACTGTTAGATACTGGTCACTCACTCGACCCGGTGGCCTGGTGGCTAAAGCTCCGCGCTTCACACACGGAGGGCCGGGTTCGATTCCTGGCGGTGGAAACATTTCGACACGTTTCCTTACACCTGTTGTCCTGTTCACCTAGCAGCAAATAGGTACCTGGGTGTTAGTCGACTGGTGTGGGTCGCATCCTGGGGGACAAGATTAAGGACCCCAATGGAAAAAAGTTAGACAGTCCTCGATGACGCACTGACTTTCTTGGGTTATCCTGGGTGGCTAACCCTCCGGGGTTAAAAATCCGAACGAAATCTTATCTTATCTTATCTTATCTAAGCTATTATCAGAATTAGAGTAGAAATAGCATAGTTAAAGTGAAGATAGTGTTTAGGAGAGTGTGAGGAGGACAGCAGACTAGCGAGGGGTAACGTAGGGGTAAGGCAGTGTTACTACCAGTAGTTATCTAGCAGTAAGAATACTATGAAGCTAGGAAGTCCTCTCTCAATGTGAACAAGGAATAGGATAATAACCAGCAAAAATTGATACTTAAATCCAGAAAGGGCAATAAGTGGAGAGAGTAGCATTAACTAGGAAAGATATCTGAGACTAAATTTGAGCCTACATGACAGAGGATATAACGGATCTTTCAACCACACCACCTACCCCCCGTAGCCATCCCTCCCTCACACACACGCACAAACACACAAGGGTAGACACTCATAGAAGCTTTAGACCCTAGTAGCAAGTTCCGCATTTTATAACCCAGAATTACTGGTATGTATTAGCAGTATCTCCCCCTCACACCTCCCCATACACACGAACACACACATATACACACATACACACACACACCTGCACTAGGACAATATGGTAACTAACTAGGCGAATACACACACACACACACACACACACACATGGAAGGAATGGATGGCACGGGCGAAAGGGACTACTTAGTAGGAACAATCCAGTTTGAGGGACATAAGGTGATAATTGCAGTAATGTACAACCTACCACAGAACTGCAGGAGGCCAAGAGAAGAATACGATGAGAGCAACAGAGCAATGGTCGACACATTAGCCGAGGTGGCCAGGAGAGCACACATGGGGGGAGCAAAGTTACTAGTTATGGGTGATTTCAATCACAAGGAGATTGACTGGGAAAACCTGGAGCCCCATGGGGGTCCTGAAACATGGAGAGCCAAGATGATGGATGTGGTACTGGAAAACCTCATGCATCAACATGTTAGAGACACTACCAAAGAGAGAGGAGAGGATGAACCAGCAAGACTGGACCTTGTATTCACCTTGAGTAGTTCTGACATCGAGGATATCATATATGAAAGGCCCCTGGGAGCTAGTGATCATGTGGTTTCTGTGCTTCGACTACATAGTTGAGCTCCAAGTGGAGAGAGCAGCAGGAATAGGGTGGGAAAAACCAAACTACAAAAGGGGGAACTACTCAGGCTTGAGGAACTTCTTTCAAGACATTCAGTGGGAGAGGGAACTGACAGGAAACCAGTACAAGAAATGATGGACTATGTGGCAACAAAATGCAAGGAGGCAGAGGAGAGGTTTGTTCCCAAGGGAAACAGAAATAATGGGAAGAACAGAACGAGTCCTTGGTTCACCCAAAGGTGTAGGAGGCAAAAACTAGGTGTAACTAGAGAATGGAAAAGGTACAGAAGACAGAGAACTCAGGAAAATAAAGAGATTAGCTGAAGAGCCAGAAACGAATATGCACAGATAAGAAGGGAGGCTCAGCGGCAATACGAAAATGACATAGCATCGAAAGTCAAGACTGACCCGAAGTTGTTGTACAGCCACATCAGGAGGAAACAACAGTCAAGGACAGGTAATCAGACTGAGGAAGGGTGATGGGGAATTCACAAGAAATGACTGGGAGGTATGTCAGGAGCTCAACACAAGATTTAAAGAAGTATTTACAGTGGAAACCAGTAGGACTCCAGGAAATCAGAGCAAGGGGGTGCACCAGCAAGTGCTGGATGAGGTACATATAACCAAGGAGGAGGTGAAGAAGCTGCTATGCGAACTTGACACCTCAAAGGCGGTGGGACCAGACAACATCTCTCCGTGGGTCCTTAAAGAGGGAGCAGAGACATTGTGTGTACCATTAACAAAGATCTTCAACACATCATTTGAAACTGGGCAACTCCCCGAGGTATGGAAGATGGCAAATGTAGTCCCAATTTTTAAAAAGGGAGACAGACATGAGGCACTAAACTACAGACCTGTATCACTAACGTGTATAGTATGCAAGGTCATGGAGAAGATCATCAGGAGAGTGGTGGAGCACCTGGAAAGAAACAAGTGTATAATTGACAACCAGCATGGTTTCAGGGAGGGAAAATCCTGTGTCACACACCTATTAGAGTTTTATGACAAGGTGACAGAAGTAAGACAAGAGAGAGAGGGGTGGATCGACTGCATTTTTTTGGACTGCAAGAAGGCCTTCGACACAGTTCCTCACAAGAGTTACTGCAAAAGCTAGAGATCAGGCACACATAACAGGAAAGGCACTGCAATGGATAAGAGAATACCTTACAGGGAGGCAACAACGAGTCATGGTATGTGACGAGGTGTCAAAGTGGGCGCCTGTGACAAGTGGGTTCCACAGGGGTCAGTCCTAGGGCCTGTGCTGTTCTTGGTATATGTGAAATGACATAACGGAAGGGATAGACTCAGAAGTGTCCTTGTTTGCGAACGATGTGAAGTTAATGAGAAAATCAAATCGGATGAGGATCAGGCAGGACTACAAAGAGACCTGGACAGGCTACAAGCCTGGTCAGCAACTGGCTCCTTGAGTTTAACCCCGCCAAATGCAGAGTCATGGAGATTGGGAAGGCAAAGAAGACCGCAGACACAATATAGTTTAGATGGCCAAAGTCTGCAAACCTCACTCAAGGAAAAAGATCTGGGGGTGAGTATAACACCGAGCATATCTCCTGAGGCGCACATCAATCAGATAACTGCTGCAGCATACGGGCGCCTGGCAAACCTACGGATAGCGTTCCGATACCTCAGTAAGGAGTCGTTCAAGACTCTGTATACCATTTACGTCAGGCCCATACTGAGTATGCAGCACCAGTTTGGAATCCACACTTAGTCAAGCACGTCAAGAAATTAGAGAAAGTGCAAAGGTTTGCAACAAGACTAGTCCCAGAGCTACGGGATTGTCCTACGAAGAAAGGTTGAGGGAAATCGGCCTGACGACACTGGAGGCCAGGAGGGTCAGGGGAGACATGATAACAACATATAAAATACTGCGCGGAATGAACGAGGTGGACACAGACGGATGTTCCAGAGATGGGACACAGACACGAGAGGTCAGAATTGGAAGTTGAAGACTCAGATGAATCAAAGGGATGAATCAAAGGGATGTATTTCTTCAGTCATAGAGTAGTCAAGCCGTGGAATAGCCTAGAAAGTGAAGTAGTGGAGGTGGGAACCATACATAGTTTTAAGGCAATTATGATAAAGCTCATGGAGCAGGAGAGAGAGGACCTAGTAGCAATCAGTGAAGAGGCAGGGCCAGGAGCTATGATCGACCCCTGAAACCACAAATAGGGAGACACCAACACACACATACACACACACATGTGCACACCACACACAGTGCAACACACACATGGCACCACACACACACAACACACAATGGTGAGTACACACGCACATAACCTATCCCATCACGGTCATTTTCCCCTTGGGCCCTTTTTTCCCCCCCCGCAAATCCCATACACACACCCCCCCGTTTCTAAGGGCCCTCATCCTTCTCCCCCCTCCCCCCCCCCCATTATTTCCCAACCTCTCTTCCCACATATCACCACACATACCAAGACATATACACTTGACAAAAACCTTCCCCCCCCCCAAACCACCTTCCCCCTTCCCTAAACCACCTCACCTTACCCACCTAACCCTCCCTCAAACATCTAACCCCCTCCCCAACTACCTTTCCCCCCTCCAATAACCACCCCCCCCCCCCTCCCCTAAAACCCATCCATCCCCCTCCCCCCCAAAAGCACAACTCCCCCCCCCAACCCCTTTCCCCCCCTTCCCCTAACCACCTCCCCTAGCCCCCCTCCCCCCCCCAAACCATCTAACCCCCCCCCCCAAACCATCAACCCCCCCCCCAACTACCTCCCCCCCCTCCAATAACCATCCTCCCCCCCCCCTAACCATCCATCCCCCCCCCAACCCATCTATTCCCCCTCCCCCAACCCACCCCTCCCCCTTCCTTCTGTGGAGAAGGGGGGAACCCTAGAACAAGATGAAACAAAGGGCCGAAGGACAATCGGGGAGGGAGGACTGGGAGGCAGAGCTAAAAAAAAAGGAAGCCCGGGAAGGGACTAGATGGCGACAACAAGAGGGAAGAGAGGTGCAGCAGAAGCAGAAGGGGGAAGAACATCCCACAGCAGCAGAAACAAGACAGAGAAATTTAAAAGAGGGCTGGCATCTGAAACGCATAGGACAAAGTATTACAAAGTAGCATCGGCAATGGCTAATCAACAAAATGGGTCGAAGGGAGCATGAAACTAAGCTGATCAGGGGCCCTGCCAAACCCACGGGGGGCCAAAACAAAGACAGGGAAAACTATACAGAAGATGGGTTTTGGAAGACATTGAAGGAACAGGACGAGCAGGGCCCTTACCAAACCTGGGGGGGCCAAAGAACAGGTGAGCGGGAAAGGACAAAAAAAGGAGCAAAGGGGCCATAGCTGGGGGAAGGGGACTGGAAAGGAACACCCCAGGGGAAAGGAACTAAAACACCAGATTAATGGGATTTTACAGGGGGAGGTGGAAAGGGGGGTCATTTTGTTGGGGGCTAGACAACAAAAGGGGAAATTTAGAGAAAAAAGCAGGGGGAAAAAAAAGTGACTGAAGGTTTACGAAGGTGATAGGCGGGGGGGACAGACCCAGGTGGCAAATTTTAGGAAAATTGGGTAGTTTACAAAAAAGGAATGGGGCCTCTAAAGTAATTTCAGGGCAAATCAACCCAACCAGACCCTGAAGGAAAAAGCACGGTTGGAGGCAAGCAAAGTTCATGAGTGTGTACCTCGATTGGACAAAACACAGGAGGAAAAGGAAGATGAGAAAGAGAGAGTTAAAAAACGAAAGGGAAAGGGGGGAAAATAAAAAGGGAGAGCGAAAAACCCCGGGAAACACGCGGAAGGACAAGCACCCCCCCAAAATACCTGCAAAAGGGGACCCAGCCTGACACCCCCCAAGACAACTGAACAATCCAAACCTTTACCCCGACCCCTCTTTTCCCCCCCCCCGCACCACAGTTACGTATTAGAACAGAAGTTAAGGTTTGGTACACAAATGCAAATGGAGGGGACTAATGGGGTTGGGGAACTTCCTGGGGAGGTCCATGGGACAGAGAATGCAGGAAACCCAGTAAACAAAATGAGGGAATATGAACAAAAAATGCAAGGGGGGCAGTGGAAAGGTTTATTCCCAGGGAACTGAAACAGGGGAAGACCAAATGAGCCCCTGGTTTCCTGACGTGGAAAGGGAGGAAAAAAACAAATGCAAAAAGAGAAAGGAAAAAATACGAAGGCAAGAAAACAAAAAAAGGGGATCAATCGCGAGCCAGGGAAAGAGTAGCCAGGGAAGGGGGGAGGCCCCGTGACAGTATGAAAATGACATAGCATCGAAAATCAAGACTGACCCAAATGTTTTATAGCCACTCAGGAGGGAAAAAAACAGCAAAAAACCCGGTGACAGTTTAAAGGGCGAAGGGGGAGAACTCAAAAAAATGATAAGGGGGAGGGAGGAGCAAACAGGGGGTTCAAGGAATTTTTACATAGGGGGGGGGGGGGGGGGAAAAGGGGGGGGGGGGGGGGGGGGGGGGGGGGGGGGGGGGGGGGGGGGGGGGGGGGGGGGGGGGGGGGGGGGGGGGGGGGGGGGGGGGGGGGGGGGGGGCGCCTCCCCAACCACAATCTTCAACACATCCCTTGAAATGGCAACTCCTGGAAATTGGGAAAACGCAAATGTAGTCCCCCCAATTCAAGAAAGGAACAGAAACAAGGGGCCCAAACTACAGATTGTCTCTGACATGTATTGGTGCAAATATGGAGAAAATTATCAGGGGGAGAGTGGGCGAACACCTGGAATGGAACAAGTTTTTAAAAAGAAAAAAAGCATGGGCCCTGGAAGGCAAAACTTGTATCACAAACCCCCCTGGGGGTTTTTGACAAGGAACAGCATAAGACACGGAGAGAGGGGTGGGTTGATTTCCTTTTTTTAGACTGAGGAAAGCTTTGCCAGTTCCCCCCAAGGATTGGAAAGCGGGGGATAGGCGCATGTAACAGGGGGGGCAGCAAAGGGTCAGGGAATACCTACGGGAGGCAGCAACAGTCAAGGGACGGAAGAGGGACACATGGGTCTGTATGAGCGGGGTCCCACAGGGGTCATTCAGGATCGTGCTATTTTTTATATATGCGAACGACATGATGGAAGGAAAAGCTCAAAGTGTCCCCATTCACAGATTGGGGGAAGTTGTGAGAAGAATTAAATCGGGTGAGGGGAGGCAGGGCTGCAAAAGCCTGGACAGGCTGGACATGTGGTCCAGAAACTGGTTCTCGAATTTTAATCCGCCAAATGCAAAGTCATGAAGATTGGGGGGGGAAAGAAGCCGCAACAGAGTAAGGCTAGGGGGCAAAGATAAAGACCCCAGCCAGGGAGAAAGACCCCCGGGTGACCCTAACACCGAGCAGTCACCCCCCCCCCCCGGGACACATCAACCAATAATGCTGCGCAAAAGGGTGCTGGCAAACCGAGAAAGCGTTCTAACCTTAACCCTTTCGGATCCGTCCCGAATTTTCGCTTTTCTTAGGGGCCCAAAACCCTAGACAATGCCATGAGCTCAGCCACTCTGATAAAAGGAGTGGTACATTTGGGCCCAATATGAAGAATACACATTGGTTGTGGCACCACAAAAACGATCCTGCAGCCACGTGTTTAAAGAAGAAAAAAAAAGAAACATGATTTTTTGATTTAAAAAAGCAACTTTGCAGTGTTTTTTTTGTATGTTTTTTATGTTTATTTGCGATTTCTTTGGGCTCATTTGATAGAAAAGGGAAACATATTACGAAATAGAGATGATTTTGATTGGGTTTTTGCACGGAAAAAGGCTTTTAAAATGAGCTCAAAGTAGCGGAAATGTTAAATTTTTGCCGTATTCAAAAAAACAAACGACCTCACACATCTAATACACGTCAGCTGGTGGGGCTAATATCATTCACAAATTGGTATATTTTATACAATTTTACAGTATTGCATAACATAAATCTTTATTTTTTGGTGTGAAAAAAATTCATTTTGAAAAAAAATCAAAATGGAATTTATTTGTAAAGCCCCAAAACATAACTAAAGAACAGGGAAATGTTAGTTTAGTGCCAGGAATGCCTACATTGTTCATTCTGGACCCTATTTTGAAATTGGAATATTTTGAACTTTGTGTTAAATTGGCCAAATTAACAATTTCCGATCACTTTATTTTGTAGTTGAAACAATTGACTTGGCGATTTCTTGTGCTCAATCGATAGAATAGAAGTAATACTAGTGAAATAGCTAAGAATTTGGTTGATTGGAATAATGTAATTGGCCTAAAATGGGAGTCAAAGTCGGCAAAATCGCCGATTTGTAAATATCGCTGACACATCAAAATTCGCGAGAGCATAATTTCGTCAATTTTCCACCAAATTTCATACTTTTTGTTTTATTACCTTCACAAAAAGATTGTCTACGATTTCATAAGAAAAAATAACAAATTTTTTTTTTGAAAATTCTTGGACACTGGTGCGTGACTCCAGATTTGGGCCTTGGACCCTGAAAGGGTTAATAAAGAATCGTTCAAGACACTGTACACTGTGTATGTTAGGCCCATACTGGAGTATGCAGCACCAGTCTGGAACCCACACCTGGTCAAGCACGTCAAGAAGTTAGAGAAAGTACAAAGATTTGCAACAAGGCTAGTCCTAGAACTCAGGGAATATTGTACAAGGAAAGGTTGAGGGAAATCGACTGACGACACTGGTGGACAGAAGGGTCAGGGGAGACATGATAATGACATACAAGATACTGTGGGGAATAGACAAGGTGGACAGAGATAGGATGTTCCAGAGAGGGACATAGGAAACAAGGGGTTACAACCGAAGCTGAAGACTCAGACGAGTCACAGGGACGTTAGGAAGTATTTCTTCAGTCAAAGAGTCATCAGGAAGTTGAATAGCCTAGCAAGTGAAGTAGTGGAGGCAGGAACCATACATAGTTTTAAGAAGAGGTATGATAAAGCTCAGGAAGCAGAGAGAGAGAGACGACCTAGTAGCAATCAGTGAAGAGGCAGGGCCAGGAGCTAAGTCTCAACCCCTACAACCACAATTAGGTGAGTACCTATGTACGAGTTCTGATGACTGCTGGCAACTGTTTACAACATGAACCTGTCTCGTTGGGCCTGACACTTCAGTTTTAAATTTCACCTTATCCTTTATTATCCATATACAGGAGGGCCCCACTTATACGGCGGGTTAGGTTCCAGGCTACCGCCGTAAAGTGGAAACCGCCGTAAAGTGGAACACCCTTTTTTTCCACTTACAAATGCATACAAACACTAGATAACAAGTTTACACTAACATATATTATGTTAGCAATAGAACCAGGCATCAAAAAACAATAAAAAAGTACAATACACACATAGTGCACTCATTACTTACCTTAAAATATTTATAGTCTTAATCTAGGGTGAGACAAGTAGTATTTATTGTAAGAAATCAAGTGTGGTATGTATGGTAGTCAGCCAGGCTACCATACCAGGCCAACCCACCTACACATAATATTATATTACATTTAAGCATCCCAGAGCGATAAAATGTATATACAGTTCACTCATTACTTACCTTAAAATATAGGGTGAGATGAGTAGTATTTATTGTAAAAAATCAAGTGTGGTATGTATGGTAGTCAGCCAGGCTACCATACCAGAGAGAAAGAATGAGTGCATGAGAGAGGACAGGCGCAGAGTTATGTAAACAAACCATGCGAAGGTAATTTTTGTAAACAGTGTACACGTCTGGTTTGTGTACAAGTTACATTGTGTACAGGTTATCTCTACATTGATATGGTAGAATAAATAAAGAAGAACACTCCCATTCTCATGTAACATCATTTTGAGAGAAATGATGCTCTGAGTGAAGGCAATGGAAGTAAGTCACTCTGACTTTTTTGGGTTATCCTAGGTTCTCTACACATATGTTATGTATTTATGTTATGTATCGTTTTATTATATAATTTGAAAAAATATCACGGATGGATTAATGAAAATGTGTATATTAACGTAATATACAACATTTAATGATACACCGAGCTCATTATTATTATTATAATCAAAAAGAAGCGCTAAGCCACAAGGGCTATACAGCGCTGCAGGGTAGGGAAGGAAGCAAGGGAATTGGATGGCAGAAGGGAGGGGGGATGATCAGCAGGTTACAGAAAACAGCGGGGCAGGGGATAGTACGGGGGTAGAGGGTAGCAAGAGATACAAGTAGAAAGGGCTGAAAGTATCAGAATTTGTGAAGTAAGTCAGTCGTTGTCAAAAAGTCAATGAGAGAGTCCGGATGAAGGTGGTCCATCAGCGAGAAGGGAAGGTAAAGAGAGAGCAGCGGGGCGAAGACGACGACAGAGGTAAATTCTGCGTGCTCGTTGATAAAGTGGCAGTCCAACAGAATTGCTGACTGATAATGGAGCTTGGCAAT
>NC_069452.1:33697536-33731746 GCF_026875155.1 Cherax quadricarinatus | reverse complement strand
CCTAGGGCTCCCCCAAAAAACCCACTCTAAAATACACGACCTCTCCTTAGTCTTCAACTACACCA
Organism: Cherax quadricarinatus; assembly: GCF_026875155.1. NCBI lineage: Eukaryota > Metazoa > Arthropoda > Malacostraca > Decapoda > Parastacidae > Cherax > Cherax quadricarinatus. The sequence goes on along the minus strand of NC_069452.1, from coordinate 33,731,681 downwards.
ACACACCAACTTTACCTACTAGCTGACATGAATGCCAACACACTGCCTTTCATCACACCAGTAACAACCAACTTGGTCACCAATTACTCAACTCACAAACCATAAACACCTAATTCATCTTGGCCCAGACTCAATACCTTCTTCAACCACAACGGGCCAAGGCAAACCAGACATCATTCTGGTCAAACCGAGCCAGCTCTCATTTCAACATTACATCTCACCTGGCCCTATTACAGGCTCTGATCACATCCCAGTCATCTTACACATCTCCTCCAACCCTATCCTCATTCCAACCACACCTTCATTCTCCTACAAGAACGCGACTGGGATGCTTCAAACAACACATAGACAATATTAACCTCACCTATGACTACAACAACAAACCTATCTCTGACATCGATACTCAACTTGATCTCATCCAGGACACCATTACACAAGCAGCCAACATCGCAAATACCAAAGAAAACTCACACCACTCGTTATTCCTTCAAACCGTCACTCAGACAAGAAGACTAATTATCTGCTACCACAACCGCTTCCTCTACAACACACATAGATTTAATCAAGTCCGATTAGATCTCACTTACCTTAGAAACAACATTTTACACAGCCTAGACCAAGACCACAACAATCACTGGTCACGACTAATACAACAAGCGGACAGGCAGCGTGTTAAAAACACTAAAGCCTTCTGGAACTTTATCAAAAAATCAGAGGCAACTACTCCCACCAACAAATTCAAACACATCACCCACAACAACACACACATCTCAGACCCACAGGCTGCTACCAACATCTTCAAACACATCTGGGAGAACATCTTCCACGCTCACACCCACCTCACCCTAACGTTATTCAACACATTCAGAACATAGAACACTGAACACTGCACACACACAAGAAACAACACCAGACAGCCAACATACATCTAGACACTCTTACCTCCTCCCAAGAACTCGACACTCCTTTCACCAACACAGACATTAAAACTCTCCTCAGACACCTTCCTCCAAAGGCTCCTGGTGCCTCTGGCCTAAACCATATTATCCTGAAACACCTTCCTGACTCTATCATTACTGCCTACACAAACCTCCTCAATGCCTCCCTTGCCTCTGGATACTTCCCTTCCCTCTTCAAAGCTGCTACTGCTATCCTCCTTCCTAAACCCAATAAAGACCACTCTGACCCTAGAAACTATCGCCCTATCAGCCTCCTCGAAACTTTAGGAAAACTCTTTGAAAAACTCATTAATCATCGCCTCGCAGATACCTGGAACATAATTCTCTACTTTCAGATGGCCAGTTTGGCTTCAGAACACACAGATCCACACGGATCATTAACATCATACTCAACTACATAGGGGGGGGCCATTTAAAAAAACACAAAACAAAGAAACAGGACAAGCCCTGGTTGCAAAAGACGGTTTTGAAAAAAGCTTATTGACACTGTGTGCAACCGAGGGGCTCAAGTACAAACTCCTGCACTAACTTCAACGCGCTCAATACTCGTAAACTCCTCTGCAACTTCCTAGACGGCCGACAGAGAATCAAATTGCTTCCCCAAGCTGTTACTCCGATACTTCACACTAAATGCTGAGTACCCCAGGATCTGTCCTTTCCCATAACACCTCTACATTTTTTATACACTAAGACATTCCAACACCTATATACCACAACTCATACATCACACTAAGCCTATGCAGACAAAATTACACAACTTATCACTCATGCCAATAAAGATACACTCATCCACACACAAAACACCAAAAAAGGTTGACAGGATAGCCATCTGAATCAAAAATGGAGGATCAAAACCAATGCAGCATAATCCAGCATTACGTATTTTAACTACAGGGGAAACGTGATCCTCCATTACCTGTCCGAACTCAGAACAGCACCGCGACACCCGCACTTACTTTTCCTATCACACAATCTGTCACGTCATGGGCTTTAATCTTGAACTTCCTTCTCGTTTACACGGACACATTTCACTCAAGCATGCAATAGCTTAGTAAGGCCCATGCGGGCCTCTACAAGCGAAACCATGCCTCTCAACGCACCAAACTAACCTCTACAAATCCCTAAACGTCCTCTGATAACTTACTCTCCTCTATCACCTCTCTCTTGCAGGCAAAAACAAACTTTACTTAAACTGCAGCGTGTCCAGAACAAGGCGCTGCGCGGGTGCTTGATGTCAGATGGGAGGACTTCGCCACAAAGCGATCTCTCCATGCCCAGTTAGACGTCCCTGCCTGAATCTGTACTGGAAGAGCTCAGTGACAGACAGATAGTACAAACTTGAGACCACGACATGACTACTGACCTCTCTCCTTGACAAATCATTTCGCAGACACGCAAACTAACCCAACCATTTTCTACTCCTTGCATGATCCTGCCCTAACCCTACTTAACAAATAACTTTGGATCCGCTACAGGTACTTCTTCTAAGACAGGTTACCATGTCTCTACCCACGTTCGCCTTAGCTTTTTTGGGTTAAGACCATGACTTCAGTTTCTGCACTCCCTCTCTAGCTCAAAACGCGCAAGTCCCTACTCCCACTCACCCCACCGGAGTCCCAACAGTAGACCGGAATTTTCTCTTTTCAATATCTGTCCCACGATCTGCCTTTGCTGCTGGGTAAGCCCTGGCTCTAATTCTACGACTAAAGAACACTCCTCTCCAGCACTATTCTTCGTCTGTCCGTCTTCCCCCGCTCATCCCATTTGGATCTTACTTAACTTTTCGCTCCGTTCGTTCCTCTGTATGTTAGAGTGATCAAGGTTTCCAGACCGAAACGTTTTCTAATATATATGTTACAGTGTTTGCTTACGTGGTCTTTCTAAACCAACTTGTCGGTATTTATTACCAAGGTTATACCACTCATACATTTATTCCAGTCTCTTCTTAAAGCTAAACCCAAGGTCCTATCCTCTATCACCCCACTGAACTGTTTCCACACGCATCTACAAATCAGTTTAAAAAACCAGTAACTTACCTATGTCCTTTCTAAATCTAAATCTAAATTTAGTTGGCTAAGTACACTGAGTGGGAGGGGTTGGATTTGATGGGACTTGCACATCATAGCTTATTTCTTGGGTAGCATTGAAAATAGGGTTGGTCAAATGTTGTTAGTGGGTGAATTGTAAAGGAACCTGCCTAGTAATGGCCCACAGCCTGCTGCAGTGTTCCTCACCTTTCTTATGTTCTTATGTCTATTTTCTAAATTTATCCAACTTAAATCCATTATTCCTGGTTATCTTATACCTGGTTCGACACCCTCAGTACTTTATTTAATGTCTCCCTTGTTTTCCCGTCATCCACTTATACACTTCAATGATATCTCCCATCATTCTCCGCCTCTCCAGAGAGTGGAGATTTAAGGCTTTTAAGTCATCATTCATACGGGAGGTTCCTTACACAGTAAATCATTTTAGTCATTCTCTCTGTATGTTCTCTAATGATTCCTATGTCCATCCTAGTAAGGGGACCAAAACGAGCAGCATAATCTAAATGAGGCCTTCACTAGTGATGTATAGAGCTGTAAAATAACTTTTGGACTTCTGATACTTATACTTCCTTGAGATAAATCCAAGTAATCTGTTGCCCTGTTGTGCACACTGTGGCACTGCTGTCTTGGCTTTTAGATTTCTGCTTACCATGAACTCCCAAGTCCTTTTTCAATTCTGTATGCAAAGCTCTACTTCACCTAATTATAGCTTCGGGTTATTTTCGTTACCGAAGGGGCATAGTACCTTACACTTATCCCACATTAAACTTCAACTGCCATTTCGTCAGACCAAGACATTTAATTTGTTCAAATCGTCCCCGGAGTTCATTGATATCCGCCTCAAGTGAATTAAACGGCCTATCTTTTATCATCACAAACTTACTCATGTGACTAGTAATCCCTCATCAAGGTCATTAAATGGGTAAATTATGAACAAGAGAGGGACTAAAACTACGATCCTTGTGGAAACGCCAACTAGAGAACTAATCGCATTCAGATTCACTCCATTAATGGAAATCTCTTCTGCTTTCTATTGGTAAGCCAAGCCACAATCCATGCTAGAACTTTACCTCCTATACCATAGCTGCCACTTTTCTAAGAGTCTCTTTGAGGTACTCTGTCAAGCTCTAACTAAAATCCAAATAAACAATATCATAATTCCTTATCACTGTCAACTACTCATCTTCTGTACATAAGAACAATTCCTGTAATATGGAGACCAGTTCACGAGTTCACTACCTTTTTCTCTCCTCTAGAAGATAGCACATGGCTTCTGCGAAAAAAGGAGGTCACGATGCTCATGAAACACGACGGAGGCTCAGATTTGAAATGTGGGCGAAATTCTAGCAAAGAATTGCGAGAGGAAAGGAAGATCCTGTTCACATTGTAGCAGATCTGACAGTCCCAACCAGGAGAGCCAGCGACACGAGAAACAGGTGCGGAAATAAACACCGCACCCCACGAAAACCAAGAGGTATGGAACACTGTGGACGAAGAAGAAGCACCGATCTGTCCAAGGAGCAGGCAAACCAGCTCAACCTACATGCCAAATATCAAGGTGAAGTCTCATGGGGACCACAGAACCCACTATGGGGTGTTTTCATACCTGGAATCACGACCAACCTAAGTTCAAGAATTGTTTCAACTTGAGGGGAGAACCAATATTGACTCCTCTCAACAAGGAAATCTATAACCATCTTGGAAGAAGTCATGGAAGACAGAACGCTCATTCAACCTGGAGGAACTGGGACTCTCGGCAGAAGATCACCAAGGGTGTAGTGATGGCCGATACCCGCTGATGAATGCCCATCGAGGCATACACTCCCCCAGTGTGGTTCAGCTCAACGTCTCAAGGCAAAGACTGCAGGCAACGCACCGACCCGAACAGGTTCTCATTCAGCATGTAGGAACCACTGACCAATCCCAGCTGGACCTCGTTTCTTGGGCAGTACGAAGTCAGGACCTTCACATCAGAACCAGTTCGCTGTTTTCAAGTGTCAGCATTATGGACACCTGGGTGCTACTATGTCCGAAAAGATATGTGCGTGTCTGCGCCAGCACCAACCCTAGCCGAGAAAGCATCACCAAGCGAAAAAAGGCATCGCCACGCACCCACATCCACAATGCCCGAACTGCAGGCAGAAAACACCCATGCCTGGAATCCTGATGCCCCGAGAGGCTCGCCAGAATTCCAAGAAGTCTGGAAGACGCCAAAAACTCGGCAACAGGCTACGACGGATCATCAAACGAATGGTGCCAGAGAACCCTGCCATTCCGGGGGGGGGGGGGGGGGGGGGGGGGGGGGGGCTGGGATGCTCTCAGCCAGGCTAAACCAGTCAATGCCCAGGAATTCCCAAACCCTAGAAGCCACAACCAGGTGTCATGTCAGAACCTCCTGCACCCTACCTCAACGAAGATAACAGAACAAGAGGAACAGGAGGCGTCAACAGGTGCATCGGGTCAATGCGACATCAGGACTGCACTAAACGTAGCCCCCAGCCGGCCATAGCACGACACTGCGGCACTCCTTACCCGGCACAGGCGCTTTTGGCAGACTCAACTGGCACCTCACTCAGCAGATCCCGGCTACTCAACTGGTATACAGCAACAGACCCACGGTGCATACAATAAAGAAATCCAACCCTCAGCGTCCCTACAGACCACAGCAGCCCAGATAAATCCAACGTGTTTTCGAACCCATCTCCAAAGCAGGCCCTCACCAGGGAGGATCTCGTAGCACTCATCAAGGTGTTCCACGGATCTTATTTGCAACACAATCAACTCCACGAACAACAGAGCGCATTCCGGCAGATGTCCAGTACTCTCTGAGAGTGTGCTTTTGACCGAAGAGGAGACAGTGGGATGCCATAATTTGCAGGTTCTCAGAGCGGGCATGACACAGTCTCCAGCCAGTAAGAAAACAACACGATGGAATAACCTCTGGGCCAAAGTCAAACCCTCCAAGGTCCTACATTCAAGGGGCCTGAGTGGGCAAACAGCACCCTCTTGCCTTGGAGGCAGTAATTCGGATCGGGTTGACATCGTCTTGCTACAAAGAAACTCTGACTGGCCCACTATGTGCCCAAACTACCCGGTTTTGCTGGGTATTTCGGCACATGACCTGGCATTCATGCAGAGGCACAGCTGTATTTGTATCCATACAATACCTCACGAGGTTATAGCCACCCTGTGGCTGTGGGGAGGATGTCGAGGTACAGGCCATCCTTGCGCACATTACCTGGGCGCCCATTACCATCTATAACATCTACAAGAACCCAAGACACACCCTCGACATTGCAGAGCTCCTCGCACTAGCACGCACTGAGTGTATTATTGTGGGGTGGCGATTGTCAACGCACATCACACTATTCTGCACACTCACTCCGCAACCAAAGCTGCTGGCAGACATATAGCAATGCTCCTACACGATATTCCAGAGTAAAGTGCTAAACACAATGGATAACCCACACACCTGCTGGGTGGCTGCTCGACCTTACCTCGGTCAAGACAACTCGCAGCAGGCCACATGGAATCTCTCCTCACCTTGTCAGTGACCACTTGCAGTGATCACCACCTTCAACATCACCAGTCCCTACCCACAGTTGTGTCTGCCTCCTAATGGTACGTAAAGAGGGCCAACTGGAAGGTGTTCCCAGGATTACTTCATAACTGTGGTCCACATACTCTCTATCTGAAGACTTATACGGCTGAAACAGGAGCTAATCACTGTTCTCATCCAGGCAGCAGAGTGTTTGCAATTCCAAAGAAGTCCGCAGGACGCACTCACAAAAGAGACTGGTGGCTCACAACGACGAGGTGCGGGAAGCAGAACCCACCCGCATCAACTATATTAGGAAGCTATACAGGCGTAACACTACGGCAGAGAAAACAGGAATTACTCTGAGAGCCATTGTGCAGCATGCCCGCAGAATCTCACTCTCAGAGTAAAAACTGAGAAATGGCTGGAAGTGGGTGCTCAACATTCGGGCATCACACTCACCTTATCTGAGATATGGGGCAAGCTCAACATAGCAACTGCAGAGCAAGCCCCGAGGCCACCTACACACCCGAATCCAATCCCAGGAAGCAGAGAAACTAGTGGAAGCTTTTTCACTTCCAGGGTAGCCTCCACTCAGCTCCCACAGAAATCCGAATATACAGACGGATCTTCAGCCACAACAAGCGCAGCGAACGATTACAAAGCATGTGAGTCGGAAGAATGTGACTGATGTAGACCCACACGGACTTGGAAACTCCGACGTGCCATTAAGACAAAAGGTGACACTGCCCCGGGCATCGATGGGTGTGACGTACACATGATTGCACGGGCTGGCAGAGTGGATGGGAGGGCCATCACTAGACGGTCATTAACAAGTCCGAGAGGGCCAGGACACTCCCAGCAGCTTGGAAGAAAGCTACAATCGTACCAATTCCAAAGCACCAAGACCAGCAGTATGAGACCCATATCGCTGACCAGCTGCTTAGCCAAGACTGCTGAGAGGATGTGTATAAACCGCCCTCCTATGGAAACTTGGGACCCTCTCATCAATGATCAACATATTTGCTTCACCAAAAGAGTGGGGAACACCGAGTGCATAACCACTCTACTAAAGCAGATTTGCTGATACAACAAAAAACCTATGTATCGCGTCGTCTACCTCGACTTTGAGAATGCATTTGAGCTAGGCCAGCCCCCCACAGCAATTCTGGCAATACTAGCTCGGAAGGGAATCAAAGGGACGCCTCCTGGCCGGATAGATTCCTACCATTAGGGCAGGCAGGCCTGTGTCAGCTTTCAGTGAACAACTACTCTTTCCTTTAAAACCCTGGAAAACGGTACGCCACAAGGAGGTGTGCTCAGTCCTACCCTGTTTAACATGCCTTATGCAGGAACTTGTGAGCCTTTTCCCCTTTCATAGTGGTAACAGCTCCTCAGCTATGCTGATGATCTTGCACTAGTATTGAATGGAAAGGCAATTTAGAACGACAGGCTCACAGAGCTTTTGGACCTAATTACGCAGTCTTGCAAGAACTAGGCCTCAAGATCTCGTCCGAAATCTCTTGCAATGATGTTCAAGGGACCAAATCCTATAAAGATTAGAGAATTCAGGATATAGAACTTGAGTGGACATCTCCTACCTGTCTTGGAATCTACATTGATAAAAACTGACCTTTCAGAACAGGCCGAGTATTCAAGTCACGTGCTCTACTCAGTACCTCAACGCATGAGAGCCATGACGAGTGCAGCCGTGCAGGGGCCCAATCAAAGATGTACTTTGCTTGTACTATATACAAGATATACCTCGCTCATTGACTACAGTGCCCGGCTTTAGCTCAATCTCTTTCCCGCAGAGCAGCAAAGGGTGAGGGTCCGTACAAAACCAGGCGGATAAAGAACTATGCTTGGTGCCCACCATCTGACCAACACAGTAGCCAGATCTGAGGCCCGCTTCCTTCCTTGGCTGACAAGTAAGATACATATACGCCAGCAAATGGCCACGATTTCTGCACCGGCAGCAAGGAACCCCCCTAAGGAGAACGGATATTAACAACCATGTCACAAGATCCTACACTCTTCACGGACTACTCCTGGATTCGTTTCGTTTTGTCTGCTGGGCGTAAGCTCTTCCTGTACAGCTGCTCTGTGGAGAAGGTTAGTGACCTTCCTGTTGCTGGGTACCATCCACCACCTCCCTGGCGCCCAGATCCACCCGATGTTTTCATCAGCACTGCCCCATCTCAAGTGTCTCTGCAGTCGAGACACCCTCAGCAATCATTGCTGAGACAAGCATGGCACTAGGCAAAGGGAGGCACATTTGCAGTGTATTTCACAGATGGTCTGTCGACCCTGATAGGAAGAGAGCAGCAGCTGACGTACCACAATGGGTCACACACAAGGCGGCGACTCCCTGACCACTGCACGATCCTTCAAGCTGAGCTGGTGGCGATTCAGCCGGCATTGTCACATGCCCTACGGACATCGACATCCGACCCTGTCCATACATGTTATTCCACCTCTGCAATCATGTCCCTCGTCCCATCCTCAACCTACAGGAAAATGTTCACCTCATCACATCGATCCTGAGCATAAGACAGCCTTAGAAGTTCATAGGTATATAGATACGACATTGAACTGGATCCCCAGCCAAGCGGCATCCTGGGAAATGAGGGCAGATGATGCAGCCGAGTAGGCGCAACAGACTATCCACATGTAGGGATTACTGTCCCAATCAGAGCCTACAACAGACCAAACTGGGTGGCTGCCAGAGCCACAAACTTATGGGGAGGTCTTAGGTAACCCCATCTCACAGTGGTACCGAGCAGGGCGACTTAGGGAGAACCCCCTCATATGATAGAAGCTGGTCCAGAAGCGCAGTGTAACCGCCTTCCATCGGCTCGTTTGGGCTTTCCCCACAGCCAAGATGATGGTAAGACAAGCTGAGGAGGAGATGTGCCATACTGTCAGCACGTGTCCAGCGCCCCTACCACACTATCTCTAGAGTTCGAAGCTACTGAGACACCTGCAGGCAACTAGGGGTGATATCCCTCCTGAAGAGGACCCAAGATACTTGCGGCCACACTAGTGGTATCATGGGTCAACAAACCAACAGCTGTTTCCTGTATAATGACATATCCTCCTCCTCGCTAGTGTCCATAGTTACATATGGTGTCGCTTATGAGATGCACCAGTTGAACTGACCAGAGGGGCGCTTGAGCGGCATGCGTCGCATCATTGTGGAAACCTTTCTCCATCGGGAGCCAGAGACGGGTCATCGCAAGATTGGGACCCGTGCCAGGACTATGGTCTTGGCGAACATTATACATACATACATACAACTGCCTCAAATGTTCTATTGAAGAACGTCAGTAAGTTTGTCAGGCAGGAACGACCTCTCGTGAATCCATTTTTTGTTTGAAGATTTCATTTTATCAAGTTATGCTCTCAAGGTGACTCTGATAATGTCAGCAATAATTGATTCTAATAACTGCCCCTATCGATTCAGGCTTATTGGACGGAATTTGAAGAGTGGACTTATCCCAGATTTGATTATAGGAACCACATTAGCCATTTCTTCAAATCTCTGCACCAACACTGGGTAAGGATGGACACATTGAATACACTCGTAAGGCTGACTAACTCCATCTTGCATTCCTTAAGTACCCTTTAAAACAACCATCGATCCCGGGACTTATGAAGAAAGATTGAAGACTCTTAAGTTATAACATTCACTTGGTTTAGACAAGAATGAGAGGAGAACCATGATCGAAGTGTATAAGTGGAAGTTAGGTATTAAATAAAAGGGATATTAACAAGGTCTTGAGAATAGTCTCTCCCCTCCAAGAGAGAACCCGCAGTAATGGATTTAAATTAGATAAGTTTAGATTTAGAAAGGACATAGGAAAGTATTGGTTTGGAAATAGGGTATGGATGAGTTGAACGGGGAGTCTACGTTTTAGTAGGGTTATTGAGGCTAGGACTTTTGGGTAGTTTCAAATTTTAGGTTGGATAAATACATGAGTGGGAAGGGTTGGATTTGAGTGGGACTTGACACATCAAAGCTTATTTCTTTGGGTAGCATTGAAAATTGGGGTTGGTCAAATGTTTGTTAGTGGGATGAATTGGTAAAGGACCTGCCTATAATGGGCCAACAGGCCTGCTGCAAGTGTTACTCCTTTTCTTATTGTTTTCTTATGTTCTTATTAAACTTCATCTGCCATTTTTCAGACCCAAACATTAATTTGTTCAAAATCTTCCTGGAGTTTTCATTGATATCCTCCTCAGAGTGAATTATACCCTATCTTTGTATCATCAGCAACTTACTCATTCACTAGTAATCCCTTTCATCAAGTCCATTAATGTGTAAATTAAATCAAGAGAGGCCTAAAACTGATCCTTGTGACTAATCCCCATTCAGATTTCACTCCAATTATGGTAACTCTCTGCTTCTATTGGTAAGCCATGCCTCAATCCATGCTAGAACTTTACCTCCATACCATGAGCTGCCACTTTTCTTAAGAGTCTCTTGTGAGGTACTCTGTCGAAGGCTTTACTAAAACCCAAAATAAAACAATATCATATTCCTTATCACTGTCAACTGACGTGTACTTAGCTCGAGTGGTGACGTGTACTTAGCTCAGTGGTGACTTTGTACTTAGCTCTGTGAAGACCTGTTTGTGTGCTCTTGAGTGGTGACCTGTACTTTGAGTGCTGACCTGTACTTAACTCTGTGAAAAGTGTCTTTTTTTTCCTCCGTGGACTGAACCAAGATGCCCTCCATCGAGCAACTTTACCAGCAACTTAAGGAAGAATTGGGGGCAGCGAAGATGGAGATACGCGATTGACCGAGGAAAACAAGAGGATCGTAGTAGTCCTCCTTTTTCGAGTCCTCAGTCAAGAAGGGATCGTGGTCAGTGGCTGGACAGCAGGGGACGACGAAGTTGACGATAAAGGGAAGACGAATGGAAAGCCAGAAACGATGAAGAAGAAAGAGACTGCTGTGGAAACTCCCGTGGAAACCTCCAACGCATTCTCGGTGCTACCCGACGAATGTGAGTCTACTACTGGGATCATCACGACGAACGACAAAAGGAAGGTAAGAATATTGTTAAGTGAAAGGACACAATTGCAACTAATGTGACATTTATTGTGGCAACGTTTCGCTCTCCAGGAGCTTGATAAAGCTCCTGGGAGCGAAACGTTGCCACAATAAATGTCACATTATTTTGCACTTGTGTCCTTTTACTTTACATATTGTCGGTAATTCTCCCAACTTTATTACAGAATATTGTTGTTGTTGGGGAAAAGCCGGGTTTAGATACATGGATAGGGCATTCTGCTTGAAGGACAGGAGTAGGAGACAAAGGGTATGCTTTCCTGGGGCTGGGAGGGAGGACAATTGTTTAGCCGGCTTGGGCAACATCATGAACGGTAATGGGATCAATCCTATTATTTGCCCAGTGCTGGAGGCAATGATGTAGGCAAGCGTAAAAAGTGAGGATTTAGTTAGAAAAGTTCAGGGGCAGCTATAGACATGATTAGGAAGAAGGGGGGGCGCCCTGTTATATGTGGCATTTTGCCAAGAAGAGGGGTTGGTAATGAATGGTTGTCCCGAGCAATTTTGGGGTTTTAAATTTTTGGCTGGATAAAACACTGTAAGGATAATGCAGTACCCTTCATTGACAACTGGGACAAAATTCTATGGCCGAAATGACATGTATGCCAGGGATGGGGTTAACTTATCCAGGGCAGGTGTGGGTTTTCCTTGCTAACTCAGTTGAGGGGGGTTGTTTTAGGACTTTAAACTAGGATTTTAGTTAGAGGTATGGGTTTGAACTGATTACTAAAGAGTACTGGATTATATTGACTTATGCTGTTGATATTAAGAATCTTAATAGTTATGTCATGGAGTAAACTCTGAGGTATATGCATAATTTCAGCAAATTGTGTAAAAACAAAGTGAATAGGAATCATGAGCAGGAAGAAAAAACATATGATGGTATTTTCATGCTAATCAGTGAAGTGCAAGAAATAAAATTAAGCGATTCTCATTTGGTAGCATGTGCTGGGAACTTTGATTCATTGCATTACTGAAACGTGGTATGATTTAAGAGTCGGGTTATGTACTGTGAGGTAAATTCGGATTTAGTTATTCAATGTGGATAGATAGTGTGGGCAAGGGGGGAGGAGTTGCATTGTTATGTTCGAGAAAATATTAAATTGTTTGATAAAAAAGGTATAAAATTAGATGGAGCAGTAACAGAGTCTGTTTGGGTTAGACGTTCGGGGAGGGTCAAGAAAAAAAACTAAGTCTGAGGTGTATTTTTCGACCTCCAGGGCTTGGATCACGTAGAGGTGTAGTCTTCTTTGGGACGAAATGTTCAGGGCTTCTGTACACAGTAACGTAGTCATAGTAGGGGACTTTAAACTTTAGCCAAAATTGACTGGAATTCTTTGACAGGTAATCTGAGAGCCAGTGACTTCATGGAAAACAGTTCAGGACTGTTTTCTGAAAACAGAGTGTAACCTGAAACCTACCAGGGGTAGTTAATTGCTAGACCTAGTGCTGTCAAATAAGGAAAACTCACGCGTGTAATATTCTGGAGATCACTGAAGAGCTTGGCGACAAGTGATCACAAATCCACATCACCTTTAGTCAGTTTAATTGGGAAATGCAAGAATAAATGATACTATCAGTAAAAATCCCGATTTTTCGTTCGGCCGATTATAATGGATTAGGGAACATCTGTGAATCTTGATTGGGGTTATCTAGCTAATGATTTTATGACGACAATCGTACTTATGAATATGATGGGAATTGTTTTTTATGATTGTTTTCTTAATAAGTCACAGTGCCACAGAGTATTATACATTCCCCACGACGAGAAATATTAGGTATAATAATAACGATCCCAAATGGGTTAAACAGGAGGCTAAGCATAATTAGGGGAGAAAAGGGGAATTTATAGGCGCATCAGAAGAGGAGAGGTTAACCTTACTGACCAATATGTTCAGCTTAAAAGAGAAGTAAGAAATGCGATTAGAAAGGCTAAACGTGACTATGAAATTAGAGTTGCTAATGAATCAAAGACTAATCCAAAGGGGTTCTTTCAAGTGTATAGGACGAAGGTGAAGGAAAAAGTAGGACCTCTGAAATCTGGGAATGGACTGCTGACGGATAATGAACTGGAAATGTGTTCCTTATTTAATGACTATTTTTTGTCAGTTTTTACACAGGAAGATGTCAATGTGTTAATAAAGCCAAGACAGCAGTACCTCAGTGTGCGCAACAAGGCCAACAGATTACTTGGATTTATCTCAAGAAGAATAAGTAACAGAAGTCCAAAAGTTATTTTACAGCTCTATACATCACTAGTGAGGCCTCATTTAGATTATGCTGCTCAGTTTTGGTCCCCTTACTACAGGATGGACATAGACTCATTAGAGAACATACAGAGAAGAATGACTAAAATGATTTACTGTGTAAGGAACCTCCCGTATGAAGTTGTTGTTAAAGATTCGCCGGTATTTTCCCGGCCCGGGCCCTTCCAAGTGGTGGCCCGGCACTGGCTCCCTGTCTAGGGAGTGTCTGAGACCTAAGTCTCCCATGGGAGGAGGCACAAGTACCCCCCTCATCTTGTAAGGTACATACTCGGGCTCTGGCACCAACCATGCCCTAGAAGGGTAATGCATGGTGTCGATCATGCTAGCGCTGTGCTCTTCTGTGTGGAGTGTCGTGTGTTGGTGTTCATTTTCATTCATGTTTATTCACAGGTCCTTCTGGCCCAGGTCTTCTCCAGATGGTGACCCGACAGTGGCCCCCCGGGTGGGGGGTGACGAAAATTTCATCTTTCTTCTTTCTTGGCCCTCCGGTTGGAGGATGTCGTCTTCTTCTATCTTGCGCTGACTTCCCCAAAAGAAGCGCAGTGGGGCAGAGGCAGCAGTTACGGGGTTTGGGATTGGAGCCACACCCCAGCTTTAGTGGACAGCAAAGTGCTGGGTGAGTGGTCATGGATAGTCGTGCTAGACGAGGTTACCGTCTTAAAGGGTCCCTATTCTGAAGCATCCTGAATTTCCTCTTTGGGGTTTGTACTTGACTTCCACAAGGTGTTGGGTGTTGGCAGTGAGTAGTCTGGTCATGTCTGTATGGTGTATGTAGCAGTTTGGTCGTAGGTATACTTGACTGTTCCGTCCTGGAGGTGATGATGGATTTCTGAAGACAGCATTGTGTTCTTATACTCCTTGGTTGTGTAGAAGTACACACCCTTCAGATATCGGACTTGTTGTGGTGAGCAGTGTCAGTGACAGTGGCCCGTGAGGTGCATCCGCAGTGTCTTGTGTTTTTGCTTTCTTGGGCTGGTGGCTGAACTGGTAAAGGGCGAGATTTCCGACTGGTCAGTTGCTCTAGCAGTGGATAAAAGCGGTAGTGGACTCTCATTGGTGGGTTTTGCCGATGTCTCAGAGGTCTCTGTTTGGGTCCATCTCTGTGTCTAGTGGAGGTTGTGACAGCGGTGGAGCAGCGGTGATGCTGGTAATATTTTCAGTAGATTTTAGGATCTCAGTGGAAGGTGGTGATGCAGGGAATGTGAGGCCAGGCATATTATTTTTGTTTGAAAGTTCATTGATGGTGGTGTTGAAGGAACCCGGCTCAGCTGCATTCTGTACATGAGCATACATAATGCAACAAAGAATCTTGGGGGAGTCGCCAGTAGGTGCTGGCAGGGAAGTGGTGGGGCAGCTTTCGTGGCATGTAGTATCTTGGTAGTGTCTGCTTGAAGCTTGGCGATAGCAGAATATGTGGTTGCTTGTGGGTTGGGTTTCTTTTGTTGTTGTTGTTTCTTGAGTTGTCTCTTCTGGTAGGGCACCTGGCAGCAAGAGTATGGTGGTCATTCTTGCAGTTCAAGCATTTAGGTGGTGAAGCAGTAGTGCAATTCTTGAAGTCATGACCCTCACGGCCACAGGTGGAGCAGAACTTCTTGTCCTTGGTAGGACAATCATTTGTGGTGTGTAAGTATGAGTAACAATTATAGCACTGTGAGATATGTTGGAATTTCTCTGCTTCGATGAAGGCTGGGTTGATGTGGAAATAGTGAATAGCCAGGCCTTCAGCGAGAGCTCTGGCTGCCATGTTGACGTCACTGAAGGTGACCTTCAGCATGGATGAAGCATATGCAACAGTTAGGTATCTTTATTTCGAAACGTTTCGCCTACACAGTAGGCTTCTTCAGTCGAGTACAGAAAAGTTGATAGAGGCAGAAGATACTTGAAGACGATGTAATCAGTCCATCACCCTTAAAGTTTTGAGGTGGTCAGTCCCTCAGTCTGGAGAAGAGCATTGTTCCGTTGTCTGAAACAATATGAAGTTGAAGTGACAGGATGGAGCCTTTATATAGTGCCAGGAGGTGAGACGTAGGTTGCTTTGGGAGGGCGGTCCCTCTCAAACCCCGCCGTTCTCACTAGTAGAGGTCGAAGTTTTATGGTCTGTACCCAAAATACCCTTTTGTTGCAGTGTCTGACAGAATGAACATTAAAATGGTATAAAATACCGACAGATTGTTAGGTAAGACACATATGCAACAGTTAGGTATCTTATTTCGAAACGTTTCGCCCCACACAGTAGGCTTCTTCAGTCGAGTACAGAAAAGTTGATAGAGGCAGAAGATACTTGAAGACGATGTAATCAGTCCATCACCCTTAAAGTTTGAGGTGGTCAGTCCCTCAGTCTGGAGAAGATCATTGTTCCGTTGTCTGAAACAATATGAAGTTGAAGTGACGGATGGAGCCTTTATATAGTGCCAGGGGGTGAGACGTAGGTTGCTTTGGAGGGGAGGTCCCTCTCAACCCAGCCGTTCTCACTAGTAGAGGTCGAAGTGATGGGCTGTACCAAGATACCCTTGTGTTGCGTGTCTGACAGAATGAACATTAAAAAAGGTATAAAAAACCGACAGATTGTTAGGTAAGGGCACAAATGCAACAGTTAGGTATCTTTATTTCGAAACGTTTCGCCTACACAGTAGGCTTCTTCAGTCGAGTACAGAAAAGTTGATAGAGGCAGAAGATACTTGAGACGATGTAATCAGTCCACACCCTTAAAGTTTGAGGGGGTCAGTCCCAGCTGGAGAAGAGCAATGTTCCGTTTGTCCCGAAACAATATGAAGTTTTTGAAGTGACAGGATGGAGCCTTTATATAGTGCCAGGGGGTGAGACGTAGGTTGCTTTGGGAGGGCGGTCCCTCTCAAACCCAGCCGTTCTCACTAGTAGAGGTCGAAGTTGGGTGGTCTGTACCAAGATACCCCTTTTGTTGCAGTGTCTGACAGAATGAACATTAAAATGGTATAAAATACCGACAGATTGTTAGGTAAGACACATATGCAACAGTTAGGTATCTTTATTTCGAAACGTTTCGCCTACACAGTAGGCTTCTTCAGTCGAGTACAGAAAAGTTGATTGAGGCAGAAGATACTTGAAGACGATGTAATCAGTCCATCACCCTTAAAGTTTTGAGGTGGTCAGTCCCTCAGTCTGGAGAAGAGCATTGTTCCGTTGTCTGAAACAATATGAAGTTGAAGTGACAGGATGGAGCCTTTATATAGTGCCAGGAGGTGAGACGTAGGTTGCTTTGGGAGGGCAGGTCCCTCTCAAACCCAGCCGTTCTCACTAGTAGAGGTCGAAGTTGATGGTCTGTACCAAGATACCCTTGTGTTGCAGTGTCTTGTGTTGTTCAGTATCTTCTGCCTCTATCAACTTTTCTGTACTCGACTGAAGAAGCCTACTGTGTAGGCGAAACGTTTCGAAATAAAGATACCTAACTGTTGCATATGTGTCTTACCTAACAATCTGTCGGTATTTTATACCATTTTAATGTTCATTCTGTCAGACACTGCAACACAAGGGTATCTTGGTACAGACCATCAACTTCGACCTCTACTAGTGAGAACGGCTGGGTTTGAGAGGGACCTGCCCTCCCAAAGCAACCTACGTCTCACCTCCTGGCACTATATAAAGGCTCCATCCTGTCACTTCAACTTCATATTGTTTCAGACAACGGAACAATGCTCTTCTCCAGACTGAGGGACTGACCACCTCAAAACTTTTAAGGTGATGGACTGATTACATCGTCTTCAAGTATCTTCTGCTTCTATCAACTTTTCTGTACTCGACTGAAGAAGCCTACTGTGTAGGCGAAACGTTTCGAAATAAAGATACCCAACTGTTGCATATGTGTCTTACCTAACAATCTGTCGGTATTTTATACCATTTTAATGTTCATTCTGTCAGACACTGCAACACAAGGGTATCTTGGTACAGACCATAAACTTCGACCTCTACTAGTGAGAACGGCTGGGTTTGAGAGGGACCTGCCCTCCCAAAGCAACCTACGTCTCACCTCCTGGCACTATATAAAGGCTCCATCCTGTCACTTCAACTTCATATTGTTTCAGACAACGGAAAAATTGCTCTTCTCCAGACTGAGGGACTGACCACCTCAAACTTTAAGGGTGATGGACTGATTACATCGTCTTCAAGTATCTTCTGCCTCTATCAACTTTTTCTGTACTCGACTGAAGAAGCCTACTGTGTGGGCCGAAACGTTTCGAAATAAAGATACCTAACTGTTGCATATGTGTCTTAAACCTAACAATCTTCGGTATTTTATACCATTTAATGTTCATTCTGTCAGACACTGCAACACAAGGGTATCTTGGTACAGACCATCAACTTCGACCTCTACTAGTGAGAACGGCTGGGTTTGAGAGGGACCTGCCCCCCCAAAAAGCAACCTACTCTCACCTCCGGGCACTATATAAAGGCTCCATCCTGTCACTTCAACTTCATATTGTTTCAGACAACGGAACAATGCTCTTCTCCAGACTGAGGGACTGACCACCTCAAAACTTTAAGGGTGATGGACTGATTACATCGTCTTCAAGTATCTTCTGCCTCTATCAACTTTTCTGTACTCGACTGAAGAAGCCTACTGTGTAGGCGAAACGTTTCGAAATAAAGATACCTAACTGTTGCATATGTGTCTTACCTAACAATCTGTCGGTATTTTATACCATTTTAATGTTCATGGATGAAGCATTAGGTATTTTAGTAATGAAGTCCACCTTGGCCCAAGGGTTCTTTGCTTCGATAGATGACTTGATTTCTTCAGTGGCCTGTACAGTGATAAGGTTGTAAAGTAAAAGGACACAAGTGCAACTAATGTGACATTTATTGTGGCAACGTTTCGCTCTCCAGGAGCTTTATCAAGCTTGATAAAGCTCCTGGAGAGCGAAACGTTGCCACAATAAATGTCACATTAGTTGCACTTGTGTCCTTTTACTTTACATATTGTCGGTAATTCTACCAACTTTATTACAGTGATAAGGTTGTCGAGTCGCTTGAGGAACACAGTTCTCCTGGCCCTCAGTGCTGGGGAAGTCAAGACAAGAAATCCCTGGTCTCGTAGAGTGGTAGTAGCAGTGGTGGTAAGTAGTTTCTCAGCCTCTGTGTCGTCTGTACAGACGACAACAAAGGCCTCTTTGAGCGATAAAATCGCATTACATTTGACTTGCAGCCTGCCACTAACGACAGCTGCAAGTGCTAGTTTGGACGACTCATTGGTTATACCACTCGCTGGTTTGATCTTTACTCTGTTAGAGTAATGCATCGTGAGTAAGCAGTGCCTGGATGACTGATAAGCGATGTCTGATGTGTGTCCCGTATGAAGATAGACTTAAAGCCTTAAATCTCCACTCTCTGGAGAGGCGTAGAATGAGGGGAGATATCATTGAAGTGTATAAGTGGATGACGGGCATAAACAAGGGAGACATTAATAAAGTACGAGGGTGTCGAACCAGGTAAGAACCAGGAATAATGGATTTAAGTTGGATAAATTTAGATTTAGAAAGGACATAGGTAAGTACTGGTTTTCTAACAGAATTGTAGATGCGTGGAACAGTTTCCCAGTGGAGTGATAGGGCTAGCCCTTGGGGTAGCAAAAGGAAGGGGGGACAAATATATGATGGGGGGGCGGGGTTTGATTGGTTTTGGGGGGGTGCGGGAGTTGTTTTTGAGTGTTTTGTGTGTCTTTTTGAAAGGACTCCCCTGTATGGGCCATAGGCCTTCCAGTGTTCCTACATTCTTATGTTTTATGTAACAAGGCCAACAGATTACTGGTTTATCTCAAGAAGTATAAGAAACAGAATCCAAAATTTATTTTACAGCTCTATACATCCTGTGGGCCTCATTTTAGTTTTGCTCATTTTTGGTCCCCTTACTACAGGTGGACATAGACTTTAGAGAACTACGAGAAGAATGACTAAATGTTTTTACTGTGTAAGGGAACCCCCCGTATGAAGATAGATTTAAAAGCCTTAAATCTCCACTCTCGGGAGGGGGCGTAGAATGAGAGGAGATTTTTTTAAAGTGGATGAGGGGCATAACAAGGGAGACATTAATAAGTACTGGGGGTGTTCAAACCCAGGTAAGAACCGGGAATAAGGGTTTTTTAACATTAAATTTGGATAAAACGAAGGTTGTTAGGTAAGACACATATGCAACAGTTGGGTATTTTTATTAGGGAAACGTTTCGCCTACCAGTAGGCTTCTTTCAGTCAAGTACAGAAAAGGGTGAGGACTGATTAAAATCGTTTTCAAGTATTTTTTGGTTCTATCAATTTTTCTGACTTAAATAAAGAAGCCACTGTGTAGGCGAAAGTTTCATAATAAAGTTACCTAACGTTGCATATTTTTTCTTACCTAACAATGGTTTATTTTGGATAAAATTTAGTTTAGAAAGGAATAGGTAAGTAGGGTTTTTAACAGAGTTGTAATGCGTGGAACAGTTTCCCATGGGGTGATAGAGGCTAGGACCGGGGGTGTTTAAAAGAAAGACTGGACAAATGCCAAATGACAGGTTTTCCCCCCCTTCTTCCTAATTTTCTATTGCTGACCCATACCTGCAATAGGGCCTCCTCCACTCTGAGGCAACATGTTGGGAGACTAGGATGAGGACCGATTACAGGTATAGGTCAGCAATAGAGATAATAGGAAGAAGGGTGGGAAAACCCGCATATGTGGCATTTTTGCCCAAAGGGGAGGGGTTGGGAAAAGAATGGTTTTTTCCAGGCAAATTTGGTGTCAATTGTGGGGACAAAAATGTAAGGAAAAAAGCGGTAAATTTATTGACAACTGGGCCTTTTATGGCAGAAATGAATGTATGCCAGGGATGGGGGTTTACTTGTCTAGGGGTGGGGGGGGAGCACTGGCCAACGCAGTGGAGGGGGCTGTTTGGGCTTTAAACTAGGAATAGTTAGTGGTATGGGGTTTTTGCGGGAAAACGGGGAAGTTCAAAGGGGAGTAAAATGAGTATAGGAGAACTAGTAAAGGCAAAATGAGGTGGATTTCGGGAAAGGCCCTGGCATAAATTTTACAAGGACAGTAATTGGTTTAGTGGAATAACAGAAAAGGGCAGGGTGATAAAGAGAAAGGGGGCCTTAAGTATATATTACACAAATTTGTCGAGGCTGGAAAAAGATGGACGGTTGAGACTAGTTTTCTAGTGCAGGGGAACAAGATGTATTTGCCTTATGGACGGGTTAATTCAAAAAGTCGGGACATGCCTGCAGAAAGTCACATTCAGGGTTTTAAAAATTGTTCCAATAGATAGAAGTTCGGGAAGGGGGGGGGGGGGGGGTTGGGGGATTTATGTCTGAGATCGCTTTTTAACTGTTGCATTAAAACGGGTATTAATCTGAAATAACAATACAAGGGCTGTTTTGGTAAATTTTCAGAGGGGGATGAAAAAATTTAAATTTAGGGTGATATACCGTCCCCCAAATTTAGATAGGGACAGGGAAGACTACTATGGGAGGAAATTGTTAGGGCCCCCAAGGGGCGATAATGTGAATTCTAGGAACTTAAATTTAGTCATATTTTTGGAATTTCTTGCTGGGAAATTTTTAATATAGACTTCTTTAAAATAGTTCAGGTTTTTTCTGAAGCATTTTTGACAGAACCCACAAGGGGTAAAAACCCGCTTGACTTTGTTTGGCAAAAAAATGAATCCCTGTTAAAATTTGAAGTTTCAGAAGAACTGGGTGCTAGCGACCACAAAAACATTACATTTTGAATTTAATGAAAATATGATAGTGGGATAAATCATAACAGCCAGATTTTCGTTAGCGTTAGGGGCTTAGAAACACTTATCATCTGTTATGGGGTAACGAAGAGAGCTATCAATATGACAGTTTTTCGAAAACAATACATGTCTCAAAGAAAAATTTATCCTTTTTAAAGAATTAGATCAAATAGAAATGACCCAAAATGGATGAAAAATAGGGTGAAATTTCTATAGGGGATAAAAAGGGAAATTTTTGGGGTATCAAAAGGGCGAGGGCATTTTATGAAACAGTATATTTTACACTAAGAGGGACAAAAAATTTTTTAAAAAGGGGAAAGCAAAATTAAAAACAAAGCGGCAAGCAGAGAGGCAGACAGAGGCAGGACAGACAAGAAAAAAAAGGGGAGGGGGGGAGGCACCGGGTTTAGCAAAATTAAGACGGGAATTGTGGGGTTACGGGGTAAGTTCTTTTAGTATTATTCTGGTAACCTAATGGTTTTTAAAGGGGAAAATTTTGAAGAAATTCCTTTTGGGGAATGTTTCCCAAAGGAAGGGGCGGGGACCATTGAGGAATTTTCCAAACGATTTTATTCTCCAGAATCAAGCATATAGACAACTGTAAGAATTCACTTCCAGAGAAACAAGCGTGGGAACAAATTTTTGACAAACCAAAAGGGGAATTACCTTGCTGTACCCTTTTTTCAAAACAAAACCCCTTTAATATAAATAAAGAACCGGTAGGAACAATTTTACATTTAATGATGAAGAGATAAAATAGGATAAATAAAAATGCTGGCCCACTGGGGTAACTTCATCCCGTTTTCCTCTTGAATTTCTAACCAAAAATGTTTTCAAAAGACATTTAAACCCTTAGTTAAAAAATTTTGGGAAACCCAATGTTAAAGCTGAAAAAAGCTAGGGATTTAACTTTCAAAACCCGGGGGAAAAAAAAAAAAAAAAAAAAAAAAAAAAAGGGGTATGAAATTAAAGTTGTGGGGATTTTAAAACTAACCCAAAAAATTTTTTCCAGGTAATAGAACAAAAGTCGAGATAAAATAGGTCCCTTAAAAAAACTAGGGGGATCTTTTGACAAAGAGAATGAAAAGTTCCCATTTTAAATTAAATTTTTTTCTTCGGTTTTTTTTCACAGGAAGCATAGTTGTTTCCGGTAATTAAATTTTTTTAGTGGGCCAGAAGAAGATAAATTTTGTAACATCATAGTCCCAGTGAAATGGTTGTGAAGCAGATGAACTGAAGCAAAAAAAGTCCCGGGGGCCGATGAGGTTTTTTCAAGGGGTTTTAAAGGAAGCAAAAAGGAAGTCTGTGAACCATTAAATAATATTTTTTAAATTTTTCTTTCAAACAGGTTTTAGTGTTGATATGTGGAAAAGGCTAATGTAATTCCTATTTTGAAAACAGGGGGCAAGTCGTACCGTCAAATTACCGCCCCAATAAGCCTGACCTCAATTGTAGGCAAATTACTAGAGCAATATAGCTCAAATTATAAGAAGCCATCTCGATAAGCATTAGCTTTGATTAATGATACCTCAGCACTATAATACATGGCATGGATTCACAAGGAGGCCGGTCTTGTCTAACTAATTTATTAACTTTTTTCAGTTAAAGCTTTTGAGGCTGTTGACACGATTAAAGAATTTGATATTATTACTTAGATTTTGTAAGGCATTTGATAGAGTTCCGCACAAAGACTGTTGAAGGAAAGTAGAGTCATGGCATTGGGGGAAGGGTGCTCTCGTGGATCGAATCTGGCTCACAGGACCAGGAAGCAGAAGAGAGTTCATAAATGGGGGTTAATCCGAGTGGGGATCAGAACAAGTGGCGTTCCACAGGTGATCAGTCTTGGGCCCGTTGTTGTTTATAATATTTATCAATGATCTTGATGAAGGAATTACTAGTGTTGAGCAATTCGCCGATGACACGAAGATAGGTAGGATATTGATTCAAACGTAGATGTTAGGGAAATTCAGGAGGGATTTAGACAAACTCTACTCTGGTCAGAAAAGTGGCAGATGCAGTTCAATTTATATAAATGCAAGTTCTGAAGTCGGAAGTGTCCATAACCCTAGCACTTTTAAGTTAAATAAATGTAGAACTTAGCCATACAGATTGCGAAAAAGGACTTGGGGGTTATGGTAAGCAGCACCTTAAACCAATGACAGCAATGCTAAGCGTAGTAATTAAGGCAATAGATTATGGGATTTATATCAAGAAGAGTAAGCAACAGAGGTCATTACTGCAGCTTTATAATCATTGTTAAGGCCTCACCTAGATTATGCGCACCCCCCCCAAACATTGGTCTCCATATTACAGAATGGACCTAAATTCGTTAGAAAACCAATTCAGAGTTTAGGATGGTCCTAAAGTAAATACATAACATTAGAAATCTTCCTTATGATAAGAAGATTGAAGACTCTTTAAGTTACATTCACTTGTTAGACGAAAGAATGAGGGGAGACCTGCTCGAAGTGTATAAGTGGAAGATAGGTATTAATTAAAGGGGATATTAACAAGGTCTTGAGGATATCTTTCCAAGAGAGAACCCGCAGTAATGGATTTAAATTAGATAAGTTTAGATTTAGAAAGGACATAGGAAAGTATTGGTTTGGAAATAGGGTAGGTTGATGAAGTAGGAACAGTCTACCTAGTTGGGGAAAAAGACACTTATGTACAGTTCAGGACATTTATTAAAGGAAACGTTTCGCCACGTACATAAGTGTCTTTTTCCACATCTTGTCGGTATCACCATACCATTTCCTCCCTACCTAGTTGGGTTATTGAGGCTAGGACTTTGGGTAGTTTCAAATTTAGGTTGGATAAGTACATGAGTGGGAGGGGTTGGATTTGAGTGGGACTTGCACATCAGAGCTTATTTCTTGGGTAGCATTGAAAATTGGGTTGGTCAAATGTTTGTTAGTGGGATGAATTGTAAAGGACCTGCCTAGTATGGGCCAACAGGCCTGCTGCAGTGTTCCTCCTTTCTTATGTTCTTATGTTTATGAGTGGGAGGGGCTGGGTTTGATTGGTGTTAAGGGGTACGGGAGTTATTTCTTGAGTAGCTTTAGGTAGATGTCGTTTTGATAAGGACCTGCCTCGTATGGGCCAGTAGGCCTTCTGCAGTGTTCCTACATTCTTATGTTCTTATGGTGAAACTGCGGTTGTTTTGTTTAATTGTATTCGAAACAGCGATCAGTGCTGATTCGAGGCACTTGCGTCTGCGGAAATTAGTTTCTTTGATCACTAATTGGGCGTCCATGAATTTCATGAGATGATTGGTGGAATTTCGGTGTTGTTCAAGCATGCGTAAATGTGAACATCAAAATGGTATACAATACCGACAGGTTGTTAGGTAAGACACATATGCAACAGTTAGACAACTTTATTCCGAAAAGTTTCGCCTACACAGTAGGCTTCTTCAGTCGAATACAGAAAATAGGCGTAAATGTGGTGCAAGAAAGGTATAAAATACCGACAATATGAAAGTTAAGACACATGTGCAACATCTGGATATCTTTATTGTAGTAGACGTTTCGCCATCCAGTGGCTTTATCAATACAGATTCTAGGACATAATAGGAAGACAGTTAGAACTATATACAAAGATGAGGTAAATCAGTCCCTCGGCCTTGGAGTTAGTGTTCACAGCATCGTGGTGGAGGAGAGTCTGGAGCAAAGGCAAGAAGACTGGCGCTTTTTATAGGCGTCAGTGAATGGGACGGGCAGCAGACGGAGGGCATTCACTGGTAGGGCGGGATGGGATTCCACAGTGGAAGTTGGTCCTTCCAAAGAGATGGGATAGTTGCAGCAGCCGTGAGAAGGTCTTGTAGATGTCCTCTGAACCAAGATTCCTGATGTTATGATAGTTAAGACACATGTGCTACATCTGGATATCTTTATTGTAGTAGACGTTTCGCCATCTCAGCAGTGGCTTTATCAATCAGGTATACAATACGACATATGAAAGTTAAGGGACAAATGTGCAACAAATCTGGATATCTTTATTGTGTAGACGTTTACGCCATCCAGTGGCTTTATCAATACAGATTCTAGGGACATAATTGGAAGACAGTAGAACTATATAACAAAAGATGGAGGTAATCAGTCCCTCGCCTTTGAGTTAGTGTTCACGCATCGTGGGGGGGAGTTTTGGGAAAAGGGAAGAAGACTGGCGCTTTTTATGGCGTCAGTGAATGGGAGGGGCAGCAGACGAGGGCAGTCACTGGTGGGGCGGGTTTCCCCAGTGGAAGTGGGTCCTTCCCAAAGAGAGGGGTTAGGCAGCACCGTGAAGGGGGTCTTGTAGAGTCCCTAAACCCAAAATTTCCAGATGTTCAGTGTCGACAAGTTGTGCAAGAAAGGTAAAAAATCCCGACAATATAAAAGTTAAGACAAGTGAAAACACTGGAATCTTTATTGTGGTAGAGTTTCGCCACCATGTTTTATCAATACAATTCTAGGACAAATGGAAAGACAGTTTGTTGGGTAAGACACATATCCCAACAGTTAGGTATTTTAAATTATGAACGTTTCGCCTACACAGTGGGTTTTTCAGTAAAGTACAAAAAAGTTGATAGAAGCGAAGGTATTTGAAGAGATGTAATCAGTCCTCACCCTTAAAGTTTTGAGGTGGTCGTCCCCAGTTGGAGAAGACTTTTCCATGGTATGAAACAATTTGGAGAGAATGACAGGATGGGCTTTATAGGGGAAGAGGGGAACGTAGGCCATAGGAGAGGTAAAACTCGATGTTAAAAGGCGGGCCCTTCTCAAATCCACCCCGCTCTCATAGTGGAATTTGTCGAAGTTGATTGCGGTCGTACCAAGATCCCCCCTTGTGTTAGTGCGACAGTTTGAACTTAAAAAATGGTATAAAATCCGAAGGTTTTAGGTAGACACATATGAACAGTTGGGTATTTTATTAGAAACGATACCTAACTGTTGCATTGTGTCTTCCTAAAACCTGTCGGGATTTTTTACCCTTTTAATGTTCAATCTAGGGAAGACAGTAAATGGCGTAAATGTTTTCATTGAGGCGGTGTCGGGCTTCTGTTTTACCACGTAAATCTTGTAAAATAAAAAGGGCACAATGCAAAATAATGTGACATTTATTGTGGCAACGTTTCGCTCTCCAGGGGTTTATCAAGCCATTACAAACAAAATGGACACAGAGGTATATAAAGGCTCGAGGAGGTGAATACTAGTGAGGTACCATTCCGATGTTCACTAGTGGATAGTAGTGTAGTGGTATGACAAAAGCAATTTAATCGTACATGAGTAAAAGGATATAAAAGCTTTTTACTTGGGGGAAAATAAAAAAAGGTTGGACAAAAATAAACTGGAATAGGCAGTTGTTTTTAGTGTTCACTCTCTGTGATTTGTGTAGTATAACGGGAGAGACTATGTGATGGCAGGGTTTACTGTTTTCAGGAGGATTCTTGCTAAGACTTCGGAGATGGTGAAGCTGCCGTAGTATTCACCTCACTCTGAGCCTTTATATACCCTCTGTGTCCATGTATTGTTTGTAATGGCTTGATAAAGCTCCTGGAGAGCGAAACGTTGCCACAATAAATGTCACATTAGTTGCACTTGTGTCCTTTTACTTTACATATTGTCGGTAATTCTACCAACTTTATTACGTAAATCTTGTCAGAGCGTCCACAGGGCATAGTGTAAACTCCTGCATTGACTGGTTCGTGGTGCTTCGATTTTGTCCTGGTTAGATCCTTTATTGGAGTGCTAGAAGCGATGGCGACTGTGGTGTTTGCTTAGAACATAAGAACATAAGAAAGGAGGAACACTGCAGCAGGCCTGTTGGCCCATACTAGGCAGGTCCTTTACAATTCTTCCCACTAACAAGCATTTGACCAACCTAATTTCCATTGCCACCCAAGAAACAAGCTCCGATGTGCAAGTCCCACTCAAATCCAACCCCTCCCACTCATGTACTTATCCAACCTAAATTTGAAACTACCCAAAGTCCTAGCCTCAATAACCCAACTAGGTAGACTGTTCCACTCATCAACTACCCTATTTCCAAACCAATACTTGTAATAAAGTTGGTAGAATTACCGACAATATGTAAAGTAAAAGGACACAAGTGCAACTAATGTGACATTTATTGTGGCAACGTTTCGCTCTCCAGGAGCTTTATCAAGCTCCTGGAGAGCGAAACGTTGCCACAATAAATGTCACATTAGTTGCACTTGTGTCCTTTTACTTTACAAACCAATACTTTCCTATGTCCTTTCTAAACCTAAACTTATCTAATTTAAATCCATTACTGCGGGTTCTCTCTTGGAGAGATATCCTCAAGACCTTGTTAATATCACCTTTATTAATACCTATCTTCCACTTATGCACTTTTGAGACGTTCAGTGCAACGTGGCTGTTGGGAAGAATTATAACTTTGTTGGGAGTGGTGTTGATGCGTGGAGAATTAATGATCTGAAGAGCTCTTTTCATTGAAAATTTGGTTGGTCAAATGTTTTGTTAGCGGGATGGATTGTAAAGGACCTGCCTAGTATGCGCCAACAGGCCTGCTGCAGTGTTCCTCCTTTCTTATGTTGTTATGAGTTGCATTTGAGTCACATGACCTTATTGTCAGGTGTTACACTTCACTCTCAGCCTATATAAGCTTCCATTTTAATCATCGTCTGTTAGAAACGATCAAGATTCCTTGTCCTAAACATTTGCTGTCAACTATATCCTAGTGTTTGCTTAGGTGTCTGTTTAATCAAATTGTCGATATCAATTAGGAAAGGTGATACCATCCCAGTGAAGACCATCCAAACAACTCTTGCTAGTGAAGGTAAGTTCATTGTTGTAGTTATAGGAAAGAGGACAAATTTAGGTCACCACTAACACTTTAGTTTCGCTCCCCAGGAGCGAAACGTTTCCACTGTGTCCTTTTACTTTACATATTGTCGGTAATTCTACCAACTATATTACAAAGCTCCTGGAGAGCGAAACGTTGCCACAATAAAATGTCACATTAGTTGCACTTGTGTCCTTTTACTTTGCATGATAATAATAATAACAAGGGATTATATATTTTATTTATTTTGCAGGTCATCCTGACACCTGAGGCTGACTCTGTTGTGTCAAAACACTTCAGGTATCTTGCACAATTTCTGAATACTTGTTTGTCCAATACTACACTGACTTTTGCAGTTCCAATATCATGTTACAATCTTTAAGATAGTAACCACACTAAAAAAAATAGTTAAGTAATTAATATACGACAATCTCATTATTCATTTTATGTTGAAAAACATATGGAAAAACTGTGTTTTAAGGCAAAGCAACGTACAAGGTGTTGAAGAACTTCACACTCGCACAGCACCTTCACAAGACGTCAGTGCATACTCTCACCAGATTTTATTTCAGGACTATAAACACAGTTCAGTGTGTTTTAAAGAGTTTTCTGATAAATGTAATTTACTAACAACACATGAGAATCATATTGGAGAAAGCTATATCAGTGTTCAGAGTGCTGAAAAAATTTTCTCAAAAATATACTTTTAAAAAGGCACTTGTCATTCATACTGGGGCCCCCCCCGGGCCCCCCCCCCCCCCCCCCCCCCGCCCCCCCCCCCCCCCCCCGCGTTCCTGAGAAACCTCCAGTGTTCACGATGTCCAAAGATTTTTTCACAAGGTCTGAATTAAGTATGTCATATGAGAATCATACAATAGAGACCCATATCAGTGTTCAGTGTGTTCTAAAAGACTTTTCTTATAAATCATTCCTTAGTAAATCATATGAAAACTCATACTGGAGAGAAAACATATCAGTGTTCACAATGTACAAAGGACTTTTCACAAAGGTTCTGACTTAGTATGTCACATGAAAACTCATAACTGGAGAGAAACATATCAGTGTTCACTGTGTCTGAAAAACTTTCTAGAAAAACTTATTTAGAATATCACATTAGAAACTCATACTGGAGAGAAACCATATCAGTGTTTCACAGTGCAAAAAGACTTTTCAACAAGGTGGACTTAGTATGTCACATGAGAACTCATAGTGGATGAGAAACCATATAAGTGTCAGAATGTAATGAATACTTTTTCTCTAGATCAACATTAGTAAATCACATGAGAACTCATACTGGAGAGAAAACAATATCAGTGTTCAGTGTGTCTGAAAAACTTTACTAGAAAAACTGATTTAGAATATCACATTAGAACTCAGACTGCGGAGAAACCATATCAGTGTTCAGTGTGTCTAATAGACTTTTTCATAGATCAACATTAGTAAATCACATGAGAACTCATACTGGAGAGAAACCATATCAGTGTTCACGTGTGTCTAAAAGACTTTTCTCATAGATCAACATTTAGTAAATCACATGAGAAACTCATACTGGAGAGAAACCATATCAGTGCTCAATGTGTTGAAATTAACTTTTCTGGAAAGTCTGGTTAGTAAGTCATATGACAACTATACTAGTAAGATATGGATTCATTGAAAGTATATCATTTTAAAATAAATAAATATGTCAATATTTGGGTTAGTTGCTAAACATGACTTAACCTATTTATGAAATAATTTTTGAGTGTTTTTTTCTTTTTGATTGTTCTGGCATTGTCAGTGTGCTGCATGTCTGACTGTGTTGCCAGTCTGACAGTGTTGCATGTCTGGCAGTGCATTGCATGCAAACTCAGACTGTGACATCTATCAATAAACAATCTATTAATTCCTTCCCTCAGTTTTACTTTGCCACAATACCACCTGGATGGTCTTCCTGAATGTCATTTTTTAAAATAAATGTAAGCATATAATAAGATAAGTAAGCATATCATTTAAGATAGTATGCATATCATTTAAGATAAGTAAGCATATCATTAAGATAAGTAAGCCATATCA
The DNA here is from genome assembly GCF_026875155.1 of Cherax quadricarinatus. NCBI lineage: Eukaryota > Metazoa > Arthropoda > Malacostraca > Decapoda > Parastacidae > Cherax > Cherax quadricarinatus. Next base: position 33,701,189 of record NC_069452.1, on the reverse strand, counting down.
TTAAGATAAGTAAGCATATCATTAATATAAGTAAGCATATCATAAGATAAGTTTGCATATCATTAAGATAAGTAGCATATCATTAAGAAAGTAAGCATATCATTAAGATCGAAGGTGAGCATATCATCAAGCCTAAAAGACTTAAGTAAAATCCCAAATTATTGCCACTTGGGAAGGCCTGTGCCCCTCCCTAGAAATATCTGGGTGCCGGGCCTACGTATCCTAAAATATCGAAGGTACTACCCTCTCCGACGAGGTGTTACAAATGCCCGCACTATGGCCATGTTTGGCAGTAGCCTGTGAAATAATACATCTTGGTGTGGTAAGTGTGTGGGAAAAAACATTCTATAGACAATGCCACAGTAGGACCTTGAGGAGCCAACATTGAAGTGTATTAAACTGTAAGAAGTTGGGGTTACAGTTTTCCCGCCAATAGGACTGCAGTCGGAAACCCAAACGGTATTTTATTTAATGTTGTATAAAATACCGAGGGGTTGTTAGGTAAGACACATATGCAACAGTTAGACAACTTTATTCCGAAACGTTTTGCCTTCACAGTAGCTTCTTCAGTCGTGAATAACAGAAAGTTGGCAGGAACAGTGGAGATGTGAAGTCGATGTAATCAGTCCATCATCCTTGAGCGTTTTTGTGTTAGAAATTTGAGGTGGCAGTCCCTCGGCCTGGAGAAGTTCAGTTCCACAGTCAGGAACTATCTGAAGATCAAGCGACAGTGCGGAGACACATCTCTACTGTTCCTGCCTACTTTCTGTATTCGACTGAAGAAGCTACTGTGTAGGCGAAAACGTGTCGGAATAAGTTGTCTTAACTGTTGCATATGTGTCTTACTTAACAACCTGTCGGTATTGTATACCATTTTGATGTTCATCTTGTCAGACACTGCAACACATGGCATCTTAGTGCAGAAAACACCTTGGACAAGCTTTTCTAAGTGAGACTGTTGGATCTGAGAGGGACCTGACCTCTCAGGGCTACATTTCACTACTAATCATTATGCTCTGCTACCTTCTCCTTTCCGACAGTATTAAAGTCTTCGCACTGTCGCTTGATCTTCAGATAGTTCCTGACTATGGAACTGAACTTCTCCAGGCCGAGGGACTGACAACCTCAAATTCTACGACTTCAAGGGTGATGGACTGATTACATCGTCTTCACATCTCTATTGTTCCTGCCCTTATCTTTCTGTATTCGACTGACGAAGCCTACTGTGTAGTCGAAACGTTTCGGAATAAAGTTGTCTAACTGTTGCATATGTACATTAAAATGGTATAAAATACCGACAGATTGTTAGGTAAGACACATATGCAACAGTTAGGTATCTTTATTTTGAAATGTTTCGCCTACACAGTAGGCTTCTTCAGTCGAGTACAGAAAAGTTGATAGAGGCAGAAGATACTTGAAGACGATGTAATCAGTCCATCACCCTTAAAGTTTTGAGGTGGTCAGTTCCTCAGTCTGGAGAAGAGCAATGTTCCGTTGTCTGAAACAATATTGTTTCAGACAACGGAACAATGCTCTTCTCCAGACTGGGGGAAATGACCACCTCAAAACTTTAAGGGTGATGGACTGATTACTGTCTTCAAGTATCTTTGTTGTTAGGTAAGACACATATGCAACATTAGAAAACTTTATTCGAAACGTTTCGCCTACACAGTAGGCTTTTCAGTCGAATACAGAAAGTAGGCAGGAACAGAAGAGAGTGAAGACGATGTAATCAGGCCATCACCCTTAAAGTCGTAGAATTTGGGTTGTCAGTCCCCCCCCGGGCCTGAGAAGTTCATTTCCCATAGTCGGAACTATCTGAAGTCAAGGGACAGTGCGGGTTTAATATGTCGGAAGGGAGGCGGGGTAGTAGTGTGTTGTAGTAATAGTAGTATGAGAGGCAATGAAGGTCATGCCCCTTTCAACCCAACCCTTCCCCTTTGAAAAGCTTGTTAAAGGTTTTTTTCTGTCCCAAAGTGCCACGTGTTGCAGTGTCGACAAGTGAACATCAAAATGGTAAAATACCGACATTTTGATTTTCATTTGTCAGCCTGCAACACGGGGGTTTTGGGTACAGAAAACACCTTAACAGTTTTTCAAGTGAGGGGGGTTGGATCTGAGGGGGACATGACCTCTCAGTGCCTCTCATATACTATTACTACTACTATATACTATCCCTGCACCTCCCTTTCCCGAGTATTTAAATCTCCGCAGTCGCTTGTCTTCAGATAGTTCCTGACTAGGAACAACTTCCCCGGCCGAGGGACTGACAACCTCAAATTTACGATTTTAAAGGGTGATGGCTGATTACATGTCTTCACCTCTTCTGTTCCTGCCTACTTTGTATTCGACGAAGAACCCTTTACTGTGTGGGCCCGAAATTTTTCGGAATTTTAAAGTTGTCAAACTGTTGCATATTTTGTCTTAACCTAACAACCTGTCGGTAATTAATCCCAATTTTGATGTTAAATTTACTTCTGCTTCTATCAACTTTTCTGTACTCGACTGAAGAAGCCTATGTGTAGGCGAAACATTTAAAAAATAAAGATACTAATGTTGCATAGTGTGTTGCATATGTGTCTTGCCTAACAACCTGTCGGTATTGATACCATTTTGATGCTACTGAATCTACTGACATATATGGTGTCATACTAGATCCGTGCCTTGGATTTAATACAAAATACGATGCATGACTCTGTCATAGTTGATGATCTTCTATCTGATCACTTCCCAAGACTTACAACTGTCAATCTTGATCACATCTCCAGCAATTAAGAAGCTAAATTCAGAATGAGGAAATTATTCTCAACCAAGAACACACAGGTAACTTTATTAATCACATGGATCAATGGTATAAGAATTACCACTCACTGGCACACAAAAATTTAATGATGATTTAGTTACCACTATTGTGACTGTCCTCACAGATCAAGTGGGCAGGAAAACAAAACATAGACCCTCCACTATAAATAACAATAAAAACCAATATAAAATACTATAATTATCCAGAGCTACGCAATCTAACCATGCAGCTAGGAGAAATGGTAAAAAATATCGTGAATGTCGAACCCCAGACCTGCTCAGAACGTTTTCCCAAATGTACTAAAAATGCAGTAATAGAAAGCAAGAAAATTAGGCAACGGGAAAGGGAACAGTTTTTTTAGTGGGTTTAAAAAGGTCCACCCTTTAAATTTGGCTTGGAAAGGTATTAATAAAATAAACATTGGCAATGTTGCTCATCCCCTTTCCCCTTGAAAAAGCAAATGACCTCATAAATGACTGGTCTAAAACATCCAGGCATGAAAACCTTCCGTCTCATATTAGGAAAAAATTAGAGAGTACTTCTGAAGAAATGTTGAAACTGATTAATTTTATGAGCGAAAATATTGATGAGAGTGATTGCTCTGTCACCGAGTATGAATTAGATAATGCGTTAACTAAAGGTCGATCAACTGCTCCTGGAGAGGATGGTATAACCTATGATTTTTCTCAGAACTCTAAGGCACGTGCCTGATAACCCTTTGTTGGCACTGTATAATCTCAGTTACGTTGAGGGCGTTCTTCCTACTTCCTGGAAACCCAATAGTCTCAGTTGTGCCCATCCCCAAGCCCCAACAGCCTGATACATTTAGGCCCATCTCCTTAAAAATATT
>NC_069452.1:33640492-33697036 GCF_026875155.1 Cherax quadricarinatus | reverse complement strand
ATTCTACCAACTATATTACAAAGCTCCTGGAGAGCGAAACGTTGCCACAATAAAATGTCACATTAGTTGCACTTGTGTCCTTTTACTTTGCATGATAATAATAATAACAAGGGATTATATATTTTATTTATTTTGCAGGTCATCCTGACACCTGAGGCTGACTCTTGTTGTGTCAACACTTCAGGTATCCTGGCACAATATTCTGATACTTGTAGTGTCAATACTACACTGACTTTTGCAGTTCCAATATCACTGTTACAAATCTTAAGATAGTAACCACACTAAAAACATAGTTAAGTAAATTAATATACGACAATCTCATTATTCATTATGTTGAAAACATCTGAAAAACTGTGTTTTAAGGCAAAGCAACGTACAGGTGTTGATGAACATTCACACTCGCAACAGCACCCTTCTCAAGAACGTCAGTGCATATCTCTCACCAGATTTATTTCAGACTATAAAACACGTTCAGTGTGTTTTAAAGAGTTTTCTGATAAATGTAATTTACTACAACACATGAGAACTCATATTGGAGAAAAACTATATCAGTGTTCAGAGTGTCTGAAAAAATTTTCTCAAAAATATACTTTAAAAAGGCACTTGATCATTCATACTGGAGAGAAACCATACAAGTGTTCACGATGTCCAAAAGATTTTTCACAAAGGTCTGAATTAGTATGTCATATGAGAACTCATACAATAGAGAAGCCATATCAGTGTTCAGTGTGTCTAAAAGACTTTTCTTATAAATCATCCTTAGTAAATCATATGAAAACTCATACTGGAGAGAAACCATATCAGTGTTCACAATGTCAAAAAGACTTTTCACAAAGGTCTGACTTAGTATGTCACATGAAAACTCATACTGGAGAGAAACCATATCAGTGTTCACTGTGTCTGAAAAACTTTACTAGAAAAACTTATTTAGAATATCACATTAGAACTCATACTGGAGAGAAACCATATCAGTGTTCACAGTGCCAAAAAGACTTTTCACAAAGGTCTGACTTAGTATGTCACATGAGAACTCATACTGGAGAGAAACCATATAAGTGTTCAGAATGTATGAATACCTTTTCTCATAGATCAACATTAGTAAATCACATGAGAACTCATACTGGAGAGAAACCATATCAGTGTTCAGTGTGTCTGAAAAACTTTACTAGAAAAACTTATTTAGAATATCACATTAGAACTCATACTGGAGAGAAACCATATCAGTGTTCAGTGTGTCTAAAAGACTTTTCTCATAGATCAACATTAGTAAATCACATGAGAACTCATACTGGAGAGAAACCATATCAGTGTTCAGTGTGTCTAAAAGACTTTTCTCATAGATCAACATTAGTAAATCACATGAGAACTCATACTGGAGAGAAACCATATCAGTGCTCAATGTGTCTGAAAAACTTTTCTGGAAAGTCTGGTTTAGTAAGTCATATGACAACTCATACTAGTAAGATATGATTCATGAAAGTATATCATTAAAATAAATAAATATGTCAATATTTGGGTCTAGTTTGCTAAACATGACTTAACCTATATTATGAAATAATTTTTGAGTGTTTTTTTCTTTTTGATGATTCTGGCATTGTCAGTGTGCTGCATGTCTGACAGTGTTGCACTTCTGACAGTGTTGCATGTCTGGCAGTGCATTGCATGCAACACAACTGGTGACATCTATCAATAAACAATCTATTAATTCCTACCCTCAGTTTTACTTTGCCACAATACCACCTTGATGGTCTTCCTGAATGTCATTTTTAAAATAAGTAAGCATATCATTAAGATAAGTAAGCATATCATTAAGATAAGTAAGCATATCATTAAGATAAGTAAGCATATCATTAAGATAAGTAAGCATATCATTAAGATAAGTAAGCATATCATTAAGATAAGTAAGCATATCATTAAGATAAGTAAGCATATCATTAAGATAAGTAAGCATATCATTAAGATAAGTGAGCATATCATCAAGCCTAAAAGACTTAAAGTAAAATCCCAAATTATTGCCACTTGGGAAGGCCCTGTGCCCCTCCCTAGAAATATCTGGGTGCCTGGCCTACGTATCCTAAATATCGAAGTGTACCTACCCTCTCGACGCAGGTGTTACAAATGCCAGCACTATGGCCATGTTGCAGTAGCCTGTGAAATAATACATTCTTGGTGTGGTAAGTGTGCTGGGAAACATTCTACTAGACAATGCACAGTAGGCCTTGAGAGCCAACAATTTAAGTGTATTAACTGTAAAGAAGTTGGGGTTACAGCTTCCCGCAAGGACTGCAGTCGGAACCCAAACGGTATTTTATAATGGTATAAAATACCGAGGGGTTGTTAGGTAAGACACATATGCAACAGTTAGACAACTTTATTCCGAAACGTTTCGCCTACACAGTAGGCTTCTTCAGTCGAATACAGAAAGTAGGCAGGAACAGTGGAGATGTGAAGACGATGTAATCAGTCCATCATCCTTGAAGTCGTAGAATTTGAGGTTGTCAGTCCCTCGGCCTGGAGAAGTTCAGTTCCACAGTCAGGAACTATCTGAAGATCAAGCGACCAGTGCGGAAGACATCTCACTGTTCTGCCTACTTTCTGTATTCGACTGATAGAAGCCTATGTGTAGGCGAAACGTTTCGAAAAGTTGATCTAACTGATTGCATATGTGTCTTACTTAACAACCTGCGGTATTGTATACCATTTTGATGTTCACTAGTCAGACACTGCAACAAATGGCATCTTAGTGCAGAAAACACCTTGGACAGCATTTCAAGTGAGAACTGTTGGATCTGAGAGGGACCTGACCTCTAAAGTGGCTACATTCTCACTACTACTACTACTATCTTGCAACCTCTCCTTCCGACAGTATTAAAGTCTTCGCACTGTCGCTTGATCTTAGATAGTTCCTGACTATGGAACTGAATTCTCCAGCCCGAGGGACTGACAATTTCAATTCTCGACTTCAAGGTGATGGACTGATTCATCGTCTGCAACATCTCAAATTGTTCCTGCCTACTTCCTGTATTCGATGACGAACCCTACTGTGTAGTCGAAACGTTTTGGAAAAAAGTTGTCTAATTTTCAGTGATAGTACATTAAAAGGGTATAAAATACCGACAGATTGTTAGGTAAGACACATATGTCAACAGTTAGGTATCTTTATTTGAAATGTTTCGCCTACACAGTAGCTTCTCCAGTCGAGTACAGAAAAGTTGATAGAGGCAAAGATACTTGAAGACGATGAATCAGTCCATCACCCTTAAAGTTTTGAGGGTGGTCAGTCCCTCATCTGGAGAAGAGCATGTTCCGTTGCTGAAACAATATTGTTTCAGACAACGAACAATGCTTTCTCCAGACTGAGGGACTGAACCTCAAACTTTAAGGGTGTTGACTGATTACGTCGGTCTTCAAGTATCTTCTGCTTCTATCAACTTTTCTGTACTCGACTGAAGAAGCCTACTGTGTAGGCGAAACATTTCAAAATAAAGATACCTAACTGTTGCATATGTGTGTTGCATATGTGTCTTGCCTAACAACCTGTCGGTATTGTATACCATTTTGATGCTACTGAATCTACTGACATATATGGTGTCATACTAGATCCGTGCCTTGGATTTAATACATCATATACGATGCATGACTCTGTCATAGTTGATGATCTTCTATCTGATCACTTCCCAAGACTAACAACTGTCAATCTTGATCACATCTCCAGTAATTAAGAAGCTAAATTCAGAATGAGGAAACTTATTCTCAACCAAGAACACACAGGTAACTTTATTAATCACATGGATCAATGGTATAAGAATTACCAGCTCACTGGCACACAAAAATTTAATGATGATTTAGTTACCACTATTGTGACTGTCCTCACAGATCAAGTGGGCAGGAAAACAAAACATAGACCCTCCACTATAAATAACAATAAAAACCAATATAAATACTATAATTATCCAGAGCTACGCAATCTAACACATGCAGCTAGGAGAAATGGTAAAACATATCGTGAATGTCGAACCCCAGACCTGCTCAGAACGTTCCAAGCTGTACTAACAAATGCACGTAATAGAAAGCAAGAACTTAGGCAACGGGAATGGGAACAGTTTGTTAGTGGATTAACTAGGTCCACCCCTTTAAATTTGGCTTGGAAAGGTATTAATAAAATAAACATTTGGCAATGTTGCTCATCCCTTTCCTCTTGAAAAAGCAAATGACCTCATAAATGACTGGTCTAAAACATCCAGGCATGAAAACCTTCCGTCTCATATTAGGAAAAAATTAGAGAGTACTTCTGAAGAAATGTTGAAACTGATTAATTTTATGAGCGAAAATATTGATGAGAGTGATTGCTCTGTCACCGAGTATGAATTAGATAATGCGTTAACTAAAGGTCGATCAACTGCTCCTGGAGAGGATGGTATAACCTATGATATTCTCAGAACTCTAAGGCACGTGCCTGATAACCCTTTGTTGGCACTGTATAATCTCAGTTACGTTGAGGGCGTTCTTCCTACTTCCTGGACCAATAGTCTCATTGTGCCTATCCCTAAGCCCCAACAGCCTGATACATTTAGGCCGATCTCCTTAACTAGTTGTCTTTGTAAAACTTTTGAAAGAATGATATTTAACAGACTGTACTACAGAATCAGACACCAACTTTCCCCCTACCTCTATGGGTTCATGAAAGGTAAAAGTGTGCACAACTGTATTTCCACCTTTCTCACTGCACACACCTCTACTAGTTTTACCACTTTTCTTGATCTAAAATCTGCATTTGATACTGCGAACAGAACCGTTATACTACATGAACTATCCAAAATAAATATTGGTGGTAGCTTACTCTGTTGGATAATAGGATACCTGTAAAATAGAGTATCCTCTGTCCTTCATCAAGGTTTTAGAAGTGAGTCTAAAGGAATGTCTAGGTACACCGCAGGGAGGAGTTCTTAGCCCCATGCTATTTAATATTCTGATTAATGCTCTACTAAATGTTCTACCTGTATCACCTAAAGATATAGCTATAAGCTATGCTGATGGCATCATGATACATACAACAGGGCATAAGAAGATGAGCACGATTCTCAATGAAGTTCAAGTAATTTGTAATTGACTAGGCCTCATAATATTTTCCTCTAAAACAAAGATATTAACAAGCAAACGACATCCCCCTCCCATCTATTTGCAGGGTGAAATCATCAGCTACGTTAAAACCTACAGATATCTTGGTGTAGATGTACCCTTTAACAAATCCACTATACCACAACTAAATAAGAAATGCAAAGCTAGGCTAAATGCTCCAAAACTGTTGCTGGCTACAACCCCAACTATGGTGCTAATGTGAGAATCGTGAGAATGATGTACATAGCCTACGTCAGGTCCTTAATTGATTATGCTGCTCCCATGCTGATATTAGATAGGGAAAGTTCTCTCCGACCCTTGGAGTTAACGCAGAATGAAGCTCTCAGGATTATTCTTGGGTGTCCCAGATCTACAAAGGTTCTTAATATGAGGAAGGAGCTTGGTATTTCTAGTATTTTTTTTTTTTAATTTTTTTTTAAAACTTCATAAATACAAGGTGCTTAAAAATTAAATAGCTTCACCTTTACATAATCCTTTAGAGTAAAACGGGGTTTACACCCTTTAAATAAAAATTTTTAAAATAATCCCGTATAGATATATTGGGACAAACACACCCAAAAAAATGCATACGTACGTTTCATTTAAACACCACAAAAAAAAAAAAGATAAAAATGCGTAAAAATTTAAAACCCTTGGAAAAAAACCCAATTTAAACCCCCAATTAAAAACCCCTTTGCCACATCTTTACAAACTGTTCCCTTTGATTTTTTTAAAAAATTATTTTATTTTAAATTTCCCAAAACCAAAATTTAAATTTTTTTAAAAAATTTCCCAAAATTAGACAAAAAATTCAATGATTTACTTTTAACACAAATTCTTTAACAAAAATTAAATATTAAAAAAAATTGGGACGATCATTTTAAATTCATCAGAAATTTTCCCAAATCCTTTCCCATATGTGTTCATTCCTTGATCCTAAAAATACTTTTGGAATCACAAAAAAAACCCCAAAATTGTTCTACATTTTTATAGGTTCCCAATTGGGATAAACTCGGGTATGTACACGGTTTTATTTTTTTAAATACTTTGGTGCCCTACAGACTAATTAACAGAAAAAGGGGAAAGGGGATTTAAATCATGCTTATTACACATACATATACATACATTGCATAATATATATATATTTATATATTATATATATATATATATATATATATTTTTTAAATATATATATTAATTTTTAAAATTTTTATATATATAAATTTACACCCCATACATACATTTTTAAACACAACTTTAAACAACACACATATAAATATAAACATATTTTTTGAACGTTCATTTTCCCCAAATATCTGAACCTCCAAAAACACAGTCAAAAACAAAAACTAAAAAAACTAGTAAACTAAAGAAACAACGGTCTTTACAAAAAAGGAAAGCATCAAAAATAAAAAAAATATAAAAAGGCACCCAGTCATTTTGACAAAAAAGGGGTAACCCAAAATAATTTAACCCCTAACCCCTGAATCTACAACCACACATCCCATAACAACAAAAAAAACATTCATCCCCAAAACCTCTATTCACGAAAACTCACCCTTTCCCCCAAGAGGGGAGCCAGCTTTTTCCCCAAACGGACCTAACGACACTTTTTCCCGGCTGCCCGTTTATTTTCACAGATTCAAAAGGGGTTTCAAGAGTGACCCTTTTTAAAACGCCCAAAAAAAAACCTTATCCCCCCTCCCCCTTTTTATAAAATTTCCCCTTTCCCTTAAACATTTTTCAAAAAAAAACGTTATTGCAAGGAAAACGCCTTCTTACCTCACTGCCCCTTTTTTCCCCCCGGAAATTCCCCCACGAAATATTTTTTGTAATCCCCGATAATATAATCAAAACCCCGTTCAACGCCCCTGGTCAAATTTCCCACCGAGGTCGAAAACCTTAACGCACGCGGGAAACCTGCACCCCTCTCCCCCCAACCCTCTGTACCCCCTACCCAAACCCAACCCCTGACATCTTCAAAACCCTTCGAAAAAATAAAAACGTAAAAAACCCGGGGTCTTCCCCCCCAAAAAAAACCCACCCCGCCCCCACACCACGGACTCTTCTGGATCGTGGGTTTTGCCCCTGAAAAAATTATCCCCTTTGAAAAAAAAACAAAACCCAGGGACTTCACGCCCTGGGGCCTTTTAATTTCAATTGCAAAATCGGACCCAAATATTTTTTCCCCCGAGTACATGGGGAAACAAATTTTCAAATGGAGTGCGCACGTGCCCCCTAGAAACCCTCCCCCAAAAATCCCCCTTTTTATGCGAATGTTCCTCCTTCCCTTTCCCCATCAAAAAAAGCTGGGTTAGTAAAAATTCCCCTTTTTCCCCTTTTAACTCCATTCCCCTTTACCTTTTTCCCCTAAAAATACTTGGTTTTTTTCCCCGCCATCCACCCACACCCCAAACCTCCCACTTTAAAAAAAACACTTTTCCCCCCTTACGTTTTAAAAGCCCAAACAACCCAAAAAACCTCCTGACGTCCCAGGAAACTTTAACAACCTACGTTTTACCAATACCCCTCGACCCCCACAGAAAGGTAAATCCCTCTTTTTCAATATTTCCTTTTGTCGCTTTTCCCTGAAATTTGGGGGAATTTTACACCCCGCAACGTGCCAAAACCTTACTATAAAATAAAACGTTAACAACAATCCCCCGTTAGGCCGGGGGGTGAGATGTTGGGGCCCCTAAAAAACCCCCAGACGCCCAATGCCTTTTCCAACGCCCTTTTCTGAATTTTCCTCCGCGCCACATCCAAATGTCTCATAAAAAATTACCGCAAATTTTTAAAATTGACATCGCAGTTGTGTTAACCACTTTAAACCAGCTCTCCATTCCCCCCCCTTTTCCAGGTACCCAACCCATAAATCATGGGCCCTTTTTCACTTTTTTCCTTATCCCCGTGGCACTTCCCAAAACACCCCGCACAAAATTTTCCCAACCCTTTCATAGACTTTCGTTCACACCCCAAAAAAACGTCTTTATCATCCCAATAACCCTTATTAATGCCGGCCAAAAACCCCTTCCCCTACCCCCCCCCACCCCGGGGAAAACAAAACTGTGCCCTCAACCCCCCTTTTAAAAGGGATCCTGAAAAATGCAAAAAAAGATCTGTGACATTGGGGCACCCTTTCTTAAACCTCTACCCTTCAAAGTCCGTTCCCCATACACCCATTTTTTTGGCCCCTAAATCCTTCCCCCCCTTTAAAGAGTTTTTTACCCACCCCAACTATTCTTCCCCTAAACCTGTCTCCGAAAAATTCCCTTTTCCCGGGCACCTTTTTCCCAACTCTATCATAGGCGGCTCGCCGGGTCCAAGGCCAAAAAAGCCGCCCTCCCCCCCCCCGTTTGATCCAAAAAAACTTCTTATAACCCCCGGGGCCTTCAAACCCATGCCCTTTCCCGGAAACCCCAAACTGCGAGGGCCCGGAAAGGGGCCCCCTCCCCCCCCGCATTTTACCCTATTCCCCAAAAATTTTTTGCAAAAACCCTTTTAAAGTCTGAAAAGGAAACGGATATCGCCTATACTTCCCAAGGTTTGGCTCCCCCTTTGCCTTTCGGGCCAAACACCACAACTGCCTTTATTTGCTTACCCCTTAACTTTTCCCCTTCTCCTTCTTTCCAATTTTAAATTTAATTTTAACCATGAATTTCCCCAAATCAACCCCCCCAAAGGGTTGCAAATAAAATTAAAGGGAAAAAACCTTTCAATACCCGGGGATTTTCCCCTTCCTTTTCCGTTTTAAAAGAAAATTTCAATTTCCCCCTCAGAAATAACCCCCCCAATGTTTTCCTATCCTGTGCCCCAAAATGCACTCGGGGATACGTGCCCACCTTACTTAAATTCCCATTTCCCACCCACCCCACTACTAGTCCAGTTTTTTTTTATCCCCATGTACCCGCATTGAAATCATAGCCTTTGTGTTTTGTATCACTTGCCCTGCTTAGGAAATTCCCATCGTTCGTTTCCCCCCAAAGCTGGGGATTTCCCCGTGAGCCCCTGCTTTTCCCTTTTGTTGTCTCAAAAAACACACGCGGGGAGGGCCTATCTCCCCACAAAACTTTTTTCAAAACCCTGCTTTGCCCCCTCACGCTTAAAAACCCGGTCTTTATGCAACTTTCGAAAGCTTCTTTTATGTCTAAAATTGGGCCTTTGGGGAAAACCCACCTCAAACCCGGGGAAATTTCCCTTTCCCCAAATAAAAACTTGAAAATCGATCCTCAAAAATAATTCGCAAACCCCCCATATTTTTAAGTGTTTATAGGGGCCTCCCCCTCCCCCCAAAAAAAAAGGGATTTTTTCCCCTTTTTCCTTTGCCCCCGAGTCCCCCCACGTTAAAAATTGCCCTTCCACCTCCTGAGTTTCCCCTTTGAAAGCTCATTCCACGCTTTAAAAAAAAACCCCCCAAACCCTTTTCATAAACTTAACACCTAATTTTTTAATTTCAATTTTTCCTAAAAAATTTCGGCCTTTTTTCCTCCCACCCTACCTCCATTCAACTGCCCTATGATTGAAAAGGCCCCGTCTCCCCGTTTTTAAAAGACTTTCAACTACCCCCTGCAAATTTAAACACTCTGTCAAACCCTTGCAGCTTTTCCCCCTTTTGATAAAAGTATGTTCTGTTTCCCAAACCCCCCCCCCAAACACTTCTTTTAAACTTAACCCCTAAAAACAAATCTCTGAGAGGTGCGGGACACATGCCACCCCCTTGGGGGTTTTCGACGTCGCCCCCCTTTGACCCCTTTTTCCCAAAAAACCCCCCACTATCGCTACCCCGGAAAGACCCCCGCAAAAAAATAAACAAGGTCCCTCAAACCCCAAAAACCCGTTCAAAAACCTTCGGGTCATTCTCCGGGGGCATAGCACTTACCAAGGTTTCAGGGTTCCCAAACCAAGCCCCTTTCCACTCGAAAACACCCTCCCCCCCCCCCCCTAACATTCTCTAAACCCCAAAAACGGGCTCGTCTCTTTTTTTTTTAAAAGCCCCACACCCCCTTTCAAAGGACTAGTTGGCAGGGTCGGGTACTGTTTTCCTGAAATGAAAAACTTCCCCTTTCTTTAAAATTTGGTTCTTGAAGGAAAGAGAAATTCAATTTATTTTTGCAAAGGAAAACTACTAAACCCAAATTTTCTCTCTTTAAACCCTAGTACAAAAAACCTTTAACTTTACAGTCATACACCTAAGGCCTGTTTTTTTTAAAAACCCCTTTTCCCTCTTCTCCCCCCGGGGTTTCCCCAATTTGATTTGTTACGCTTGTTTTCTTCTTTACATTCCCTTTCCCATTCCCCCCCCCCTTCTTGCGATGGCGCCCCTCATGCCCCCCCCCTCCCACCCCCCCCCCTCACCCCCCTCTCGTTTTTTTCCCCAGTCCTCGGTCCCGGGCGTCATTTACGTCATCCGAATCTGACGTAGCTCCCCGTTTCCTGGAAAACGTTTATCATCCCCATGCCAAAAATCCGAGGAAGCCTAAGGGTTTTTTTACCTCAAATCCCCTAAAAAGGAAGGTATGAAGTCTCCCGATGTCCCAGTTCGTGCCCTTCTGCGGGGGTTCTCGTATTGTTGAAAAATCCGGACTCAGAAAGTCCCCAGCTACGTCTTCCAAAGACGGAGTTTCCCAAACATTGCGGGGACAAGGTCCTTAAAAACTTCGTCAAAATTCCTCCCCCGACTTTCGTCTCTGGGCCAATTTACTAAACCTTTCATGGGGGTCCCAATCCAGTAGGGGTTTATCGGAAAGGGCCCCCAGGTGCAGGCAGCTGGGGGAAAGGGGACTCACTCTCTTTTCGAAAACCCTTTTCCACCATTTAAACCCCAAAAAACGACCACGCCCTTCCTTGACGAACGGGGCTAAACCTTCATCAGGGGTGCGGGGGTATTTTCTTCTTCCCAACAGGTTTGGTCACGCGTTTTTGTTTTTTCACATGCCGCCGCTTTGTGGTCATACTCCCCAAAAATGCGACACAGCCGCGCGCCCAGGAAAAAAAACCCTTACCGTGCCCAAAATTTTTGGGAAGGGATACACATATGACGGTAGGGGGTTGGGGCGAAAACGTCATCAAAAGGGCTAAAATGTCCCTTCCCGGTTTACCTTTTGTAGGCACCATTATCCACTTACCCTGCTGGGCGAAGCACATTTCCCATATTTCTCAAATACGTTTTGATGTCAGTTCTTTTGCCTCAAAGGGGACATTCCTCAATTTTATCCAGGTAAAAAATATCGAGCCACGCCCACCAGTCTCAACGCACAGAAGGGGTAAGTCGAACAACATTTTGGAAAGCGCGAAACCCAAACCGATTCATAAACTGTTCCCAGAAAGCAGTTTCAAAAAATACTCTAGGGCGCTCCTTTAGCGCTACCCCTTAAAATTTCCCCCTTTTCTTGTATCCCGTTTTGTCCCCCTGATTATTTTGGGGAAAAGAGTTTTTTGAGTTGAATGGGGTTTTAATGAACCTCGAAGCAGTTAAATTTCCCAAATTTGTGTTAACGCTTTTCGCGAAAAAACAAACCCCCATCTCAACCCAGTTTTTTTCCCCAGCGGTGTAACAGAGAAAAAAACACCACTCCCGACCCTGCTGTGGGTTTAAACTAAAGGAGCTTTAGGAAAGGGGGTTACACACCCCAAAAGGCGATGCAGAAAATTTCTTTTTTCCCTAGTTTTATTTGATGGTTTGTTGGTTTTCACTTCTCGTTATTAGAATGTTGAAAAATTTTTTTTTTTTTTTTGAAACCAAACTCTGTCACAATGAATCTTACCAAGGGTTTCAAAAGGTAAAATTTCCCCAAAGATCTTTTTTTTTATATTTTATTTTTAAAAAATTTACAGCTTGATATTAAATAAAAATATAAAATTTGGGATTCATAGGATCCCTCAATCCCACAGAACCCTACACTAACCCCTTTTTTAACAAACCCCATTGTAATTGACAAAAAAGAAAGGGTTTCCCATTTTACACTCACAAAAAAAAAAAAAATTTTTTATATAACATCCCATTTTATAAACAAAATAAATTGAAAATATATAAAACCCATATAAAATATAAACTTTATAAAACCCTTTTTGATTTGTATGTTAATAGTTTGACTGAAATATGACAAAGGGTTTAAAACCTTCCGGAGATAATCAGAGTAATAAAACCCACATCCCCCAATTCAGTTAAAAAAATTACATGCTCTTCCCCAAAATTTTTCCCCTTATGCTAAATAAATATTAAAATAATTTCCCAAATTTATTTCGCCTCATCCAACCCCCTGAGCACATTATAAAAATCTGAGACCCAAAAAACCCCTACTGTCCCATTACAAACTTTTTACGAGGCCCTTTACAAATTTTGGGGAAATCATTAGGGTTTTCCCCCATCAATGGATGAGAAATTTTATAAAGTAATATAAAAACAGTTTCACCCCGCTTTAAAAAAAAAAAACCCCTCAACACAAAAATATTTAAAAAACCTCTTTATTGCGATACAAATTTTCGCAGGAATAAAGAAATAATGGCTATAAACGCACACTCTACTAAGCCCTTGCTCTTCCGGTTTAAAAAATTTTAATTTTTTACACCATTCACCCCTTTATAATGAAAGAAAGGGCATGCGACCCCCACACTTTAAACACAGAATTCTCCATTTGGGGGAACGTAATTACTGTTTCACCCTTTTCTTTCTGTGCCCCCTTTTCATGTACATGTATCCACTCATTTCACCTTCATTTCCCCCAAATTTTCACCTTACTTCACCCCCCCCCAGGAGGGACCCCCCCTGTGTTCCCCCCGGGGGAAAAACCCCCTTCCCCTAGGGAATCCCCAACCCCCCCCCTTTCTCCCCTCAGCCCCAAACGTAGATTGATGGAAACCCCAAAGTTAAAATTTTTACCCTTCCCAAAAAAACCTTTCTCCCAACCCCTCCCATTTCAGTTCTTTATTAGATTTCATCGTACGTTTAAAATGTTTTCCTTTGTACCCGCCCCTGCCCCCTCACAATTTCCCCCTCCCCCTCATCCCCCCACAAAATTATATATAAAACCACTATTTTATTTAAACCAAAACTTTTTTTAACACTCCTATTTTGAACCCTCCCACAATTCCCAGGCTTGGGGCACGCAGAACCCCAAAACCCTCGGCCCCCCCCCCTCTGTACTTTTTTTTTCCCCCCCTGAAAACCCAAAACCTAACACCCTCCAGGCCCCCCCCAAAAGTATACTGCATGGGGAAAGCCCCCTATCCTCCCCAGTTTTTCCCCACCTTCCCCCCCACAAAATTTCCCCCCCTTGGGTTTTTAAACCCCCCGACGGTAGTATGCCATGCAAAAAACGAATTTCGGTTTTTCCTCCCGGGACCCCAGGCTTTTAAAAATTCAATTTTTCTAAAAAATATACCAAATACTCTTCCATGGTACTTGGGGGAAAAAATCCTCAACTGGTACAACAATTTTGTCTGCAAAAGCTTTTCAAAAACCCTACTCGAAATTTTTCCCGGGTTTTTCTAACCAACATCATAAACCCCCAATTTGTTTCAAATTCCCTCAACTCCCCACCCCTTTTAAAATTTAAACCCCAAATTTCATATTCTTTTCCCAGCTGCCCCCACTCAAAACCTTTTCCCCAAAAAACCTCCCATTTAAAAAACACACATTTAATCCTCCTTTCAGATCCCAAAACCCAACCCCCCTGGCACCCAAAGGGAACATTACAATCTCTCTCCTCAGCCAATCGCACCTTGAAAACCCCCAAAAAATTAAAACCCCTGTTTCAGGGGAATTTCCCCCCAATTTGTTTGTCCCTGTTAATGGGAACTTTGGGTGCTACCCTGCCCCAAACCCTTTCTATACCAAAAAATTCATTTTTTAACAAAACCCCTCGTTGCAGAGAGTCAGTTATGAGGTCGCAAAAGCACCCGCCCCCCCTGAATCCTTTCCAATTTAAACTATTCGAGGGTTTTTCCCCTCGAGCCCGGTTTCCCAAAAAAATCCCCCATAGGTTATAAACCCCCAAATTTTTTTTAAAAACACCGTTTTTTTTCTCACAAAGTTACATCTCCCCCCCCCCCCCACCCCAATCACCCCAACCCCCTAAACATTGACTTTCTCTATTTAAACTGCTTCCCCTGTTGCCTTCCGAAAAATGTTGCCAACATCATCCAAAAAAACCAACGCCATTTCCCCCGAAAACCCGGACTGGTTTTTATCGTCTTTGTACCTTTTTATTCCATAAACCCATTATTCAAAAAACCCCCACGCCATCCCCTTTCCCGGGAAACCCGGATGTTTTTATCGGTTTCGTTTCCTATTATTCCCGGCCACCCCATTCCCCAACCCCCCCCCCCCATAACCCCCACTCGTGTACAAAACAACGTTTTAACCATTTATAGAAGGGGTCCCGAATGGGTCACAAACAACATTTGTTTTCATGGGACCCCCTGCCCAAGTTTCCCCCACCCATTACAATATCCCCCCAAGCATCCATTAAAACTGTACCCCATCTTTGGGTCCAAATTTTTTTCAAAAGTGGTTACCCCAAATTAAAATATTTTTTTCCCCCTAAACCTGCCTTCCCAAGTTTGCCCCCCAAAGCTCCTCTTTCCAAAAATGTCCCTGGCCCCCCCGCCGTCTAAGCCAAAAACGGGGCCCTCCCCTCCCCCCCCCCTTTTTAATCCACCAAAAATTCTCAGTTTTCCATGACCCTCAATCATCGTCCTTCCCGGCAAACCCTACTGCCCTTTTTGAAACCCCTTCCCTACCACAAATTTTAAAACCCAAATTTTTCCCAAGGGCTTTTTCGAAAAAAACTTATAATAGCACATACCCGAGATATGGCCCCCGGTACTCCTTTTGGGGGGGTGCCCGCCCTTTTTCCCCTTTGGCCAACACTACAACTGTGTTGTTTTTTGTCCCCCCTCACAACCCTTTTCCCCCCCTCTGATTTTGGAAACCCACCCATGAAACCCCTTATACCTCCCCAAAGTTGGGGATAAAATTCAGCCGGGGGGACCGTCTATTTCCCCGGTTTCTTTTCCTTTTTTTCATTCCCCTTAAAACCCCAATTATTTTCCTTTCCCCTGTTATTAACCCCCCCAAAGCCTTTTTATCACTAGTCCCTAAATTACACGCAATCTCCACACCTTTTTCTTAAATTTCCCCATTTTTCCCCCTTTCCCCCTTGTCCAATTTCCCTTTTATACCTTTTATCCACATTCGCACACTTCCTTTTTTTAGTTGTATCTCCCGACCCCTTCTATAACCCCCCGCCAAACTTTGTGTTCCCCTTTAAATCGGAAAAGCCCGTTAAATGTGTCTTTGGGGTTTTTAGTCCCCAAAAACCCCCGCCCAGGTTTTGGGTTCCCCCAAGCACCCCCTTACCCCTGCCCGGCCCCTTACCCCTTTAAAACCCCTTCCCTTTGTAAAATCCCTTTAGTCTCCCTTTGGGCCCCCGAACAATTTTTCCCTAGGATTGTTGCCCCCCACAGCCCCCTTCCCCTAACCCGGGCCCCCTTTAAACCCGTCCCTTTCCCGAAAAATTTGAAAGCCCCTATTTTAAAAACATTTATACGTTTGCCCACCCCTAATTTTTTATTTCCTAAAACCTTTCCTTTGGGAACAAAAATCCCACCCCTTTTACGACATTTCCACTCCCTGTTTCCCCCTCGCTAAGCTCCTTCCCTAGGACAGAAAATCCTCTAACCCATTTCCCCATCAAAAAAATGCACTTTTAATTTAAATTTTCCCGTAACCCTGTATTTTTTGCAAGTGCCCCCCCACCCAACCTCACCAAAACTGCCCTATGATTGGGCCTGTTTTCCTTTAACAGTTTTTAAAGCTTCCCTTCAACCCCCTGAGGAAAAAAATTCACTCTATCTAACCCCGCTGCATACCCTCCCCCTAAAAAATGTATGCTTTTGTCTCCCACGCCACCCCGTCGAATGTGTCTCTTTAACCTAATATCCCTCAAAAAAAATCTCGTAGGGCCCCCGAAAACATAACCTGCCCCCTTTCGGTTCCACATCGCCCCCCTAATGAGCAGTTCCAATTTACCCCCCTACTATTTCCCCTCCCGGGAAGGGACGGAAAAAAAAACCCCAAGGGCCTCGACACAAAACCCTGTTTTACCCGTTTCGTTATTTCTGCAGGGCCCCTATACGCTAAAAAAAGCCCCCACGTTTTTTTTTTTCCACAAAAAAAATCTACCCGCAACACCTTCCCCCTCCCCCCCCCCCACTTCTCTGCAAAACCAAAAAGGGCTCGCCCCCCTAATTAATATACCCACCCCCCCCCTTTTAAACCGGCAGATGGCGGGTTACCACCTTAAAAACCCCCCCATCCCAAACCCTCCCTCCTTTAAAATTGTGCTCTGTGGAACCAAACATCCAAATCTAAATTTTTTTTAAAAATATTCGAAAAACCCTTCTCTCTTTACAAATTTACAAAAAACCCTTAAAAGTTTTTCTGTTTTTTACACCCGGGGGCCTATTAAAGTTTCCCCCCCTGGGGCCCCCTCTCTTCACTTTCCGATGGGGCCCCCAGAACGGGTGGGACCCCTTGGGCACCTGCAAAATTCCCTTTTCTCCCCTCCCCCCTTTTTTCGGGCCCCCTGTCTTTGGGAAACCCCTACCCTTCACTTCTGCCCTTTTTGCTTCCCAGTCCCCTGCGCTGGCTTTTGGACATCATATGAATTTTCCCAAAGAAGCGGCTCTCTTTCTTGTGACAGGGGCACCCCCTTGGCCCTTTGGGTTGGGGGTTTTCCCACAATGTACCTTTTTTCCAATGTACACCCGTGGCAAAAAATCTCGGTGACACCTAGTCACGGGTTTACTTTCCCCTTTGTCCGAATAATTTCTGTTTTTGAATTTCCCCACAGTTTCCCCTGTCTTCTACCCCCCTGTCAGGAAACAACCCTCCCCAGTCCCGGGGACAAAAGGGTTTTAGAACCTCGGCTAAAATTTTTTCCCCAAGTTTTCCCAAAACCTTTTCCTTCTTTTTCTTAAAAAAGATCTTCTGGAAATGTGTCTGGACCAGGTTAAAAGGCAAGGGCCCCACCCTCTCCCCCGCCTTATACGCCCCCCCTCCACTATATGCTCCCTAGGCGACCACGCCCCCCTTCACGTCGTTGTTTAAAAGCCCTGTTCCCCCGGTGTTTGAAGCCGGGTGTCTCCCCCCCGGGCCCGGAGCTCGTTTTTCCGCTTCCCCCACTCTTTCCGCTATGTGTTCATATTCCCACACAGGGCGGCTTTTACGCCTTTTCCCCCGGGGGTGTGACACCCTGCCCGGGTCCTGAATTCCTTTAGGAAACCGGGAAAACGGTATTGGGGGGTCCCCAATGTCATTTTTAGGTTTAAAAACGCCCCCGGCATACCTTTTGTTTAAACACCCCGGGAAAACCCCCTTTCCCTGTGGGAAAAAGAACAGTTCCGGGTTTTTTTTAAAAAAATTTTTGATAAACGGGCTCAAACCCCCCTTTAAGGGGACATTCGCCCGTTTAATCCATGTATAAAGTCTGGTTTACATCGATTTATTCCTCCCCAAAAAAACACAGCTGGGTTTTTGCCAAAAAACTTAAAGTCCTGGGAAAAAAAAAAGGGTTTAAACCAAAAAGGGGGTTTTAAACGTTTTCTGAGAGCAGTTTCACAAAAAATCTTTCGTGCTCCGTTCAATGCACGCCCTACAACCCCTCCCTCCTGAATTCCATACGTGTCTCGATTTTTTTTTTTAGGTAGTTTACCTGGGCCCGACGCCTTTGGGTTATTTTTCCCCTGAGAAATTCAACACCGGGCAGTGTTTTTAAACCTTTCGTCTATAAAATGCCGCCTGTTGAAAAAATGGTTTTTTTCCTGGTTGGGCGACCAAAAGGGGCGAAAAAAGCACCACCCCACACTATGCTGGGCAGGGAAATGAAGTGCTTTGGGGGGAGGTCTGCACGGCCCAAGAAGGCCCCTTGCAGGGCAATAAATGGATTTATGGGTAAAATACAAAAGGGGGTTAAGAAGATGAGCACGATTCTCAATGAAGTTCAAGTAATTTGTAATCGACTAGGCCTCATAATATTTTCCTCTAAAACAAAGATATTAACAAGCAAACGACATCCCCTCCCATCTATTTGCAGGGTGAAATCATCAGCTACGTTAAAACCTACAGATATCTTGGTGTAGATGTACCCTTTAACAAATCCACTATACACAACTAAATAAGAAATGTAAAGCTAGGCTAAATGCTCCCAAAAACTGTTGCTGGCTACAACCCCAACTATGGTGCTAATGTGAGAATCGTGAGAATGATGTACATAGCCTACGTCAGGTCCTTAATTGATTATGCTTGCTCCCATGCTGATATTAGATAGGGAAAGTTCTCTCCGACCCTTGGAGTTAACGCAGAATGAAGCTCTCAGAATTATTCTTGGGTGTCCCAGATCTACAAAGGTTCTTAATATGAGGAAGGAGCTTGGTATTTCTAGTATTTTTTTTTTTTTTATATTTATTTAAAAACATCATAAATACAAGGCTGCTTAAAAATTAAATAGCATCACCATACATAATCCATAGAGTACAACGAGGTACACACCATAAATACCAATCTTTAACTAATACGTATAGATATATACGACAACACACCATAAAATGCATACGTACGTTTCACTAAACACCACACAATACCAAAAGATTAACTGCGTAACAAATATAACACTGGTGGAAACACCACTTAACCCATTATAAACCCACATGCACATCATACAAACATGTTACATTGATGTTTAAACAATAGTTTATGTAATTTGCATACAAAATATAAAATTGTTTATAGAAATTCCAACTTAGACACAAATTCAATGATTTACTCTAACACAAATTCATTAACATAATAAAATATTATATAAAATTGACGATCATATTAATCATCAGCAATTTCATCCATTCCATAAGTGTTCAATCTGATACCTAAGAACTACGTTTGAATCACAAACAAAAATCATAATGTTGCTACATATTTATAGGATACAATTGGATAACTCAGGGTAATGTACACGTGTTATATCCCTTTAATACTTTGGTGACTCACAGACTAATTGAACAGTAACAGGGAAGGGATAAAACATGCATATATACACATACATATACATACATATGCATATATATATATATATATATATATAATAATATATATATATATATATATATATATATATATATATATATATATATATATATATATATTATATATTATATACACATATACATACATATATACATAACACACACATACACATACACACATATACATATACACATATATATGCACGTTCATATGCCCAAATATCTGAACCTCCATAACACAGTCAAAAACAAAACTAAGAAAACTAGTGACTCAAGAATACAACGAGTCTTTACACAAAGGAAGCATCAAAAATATAACAAATATATAAAGGCACCCCAGTCATTTTGTACACAAAAGGTACAATAAGTAACCCTAATCCCTGAATCTACAACCACACATCCATAACAACTAAAAAACATTCATGCCCAAACTCATATTCACGCAACTCACATCCTTCCCCCCAAGAGACGAGCCAGCTATTGCCCACTGACCTACACGACAACTTATTCGGCATGCCCGTATATTTATCACAGATTCACAAGGGTTTCAAGAGTGAGCCTTTTATAACCGTCCGAAAAACCCTTATCCCACCTCCTCCCATACAATTCCCTATTCCTACACATTGTACGATAAAACGTTATTGCAAGGACACGCCTTCTTACCTCACTGACCCCTTTTCCCCGCATTACCCACGAAATATAAATGTAATCCACGATAATATAATCTAAAGCCCGTTCAACGTCCTGGTCTAATCCACCGATGTCGAGACTTAACGCACGCAGGACCTGCACTCCTCTGCCTCCCACCCTCTGTACCACCCTACCCAACCAACTCCTGACATCTTCTAAACCTTCGCAAAATAGACAACGTGAAAAGCCGTGTCTTCCCCACCACAAAAACCCAACCCGCCTCCCACCACGACTCTTCTGGATCGTAGTATTGCCCCTGACGGCAATATACATGTAAAAAACGAAACATGACTTCACGCACCTAGGCCGTAATTTCAACTTGCTAAATCGGAGCCATATATTTTCCCACGTAGTACATGGGGAACAAACCTTCTACTGGAGCTGCGCACGTACCCCCTAGTAACCTACTTAAAACCCTTATGCGAATGTTCCTCCGTTCCTTTACCATCAACAAAGCTCGTAGTACAATCTCACATTCCCTTAACTCCATTCCCCTAACCACTTTTTCACCTCGTATATACTTGGTCTATATTTCCGCCATCACACCCACACACCAAACTCCCACTTTAGAAAAACACATTTCACCCTAGCTTTAAGTCCAACAATCCTAAACCTCCTCGACGTACAGGTAACATAACCTCACGTTTTAACCAATCACACCTCGATCCCCACAGAAAGGTAAATACTCTTCTCAATATTCCATTGATCGCTGTTCCTGTAATTGGGAATACAGCCGCAACGTGCCACACCTTACTATACAATAAAAACGTAACAACAATCACACGTTGGGCCAGAGTGAGATGTTGGGGCCTCAAAACACCCAGACGACCAATGACCTTTTCCAACGTCCTTACTGAATTTTCCTCCCGCGCCACATCCAAATCGTCTCTATAAATAATACGCAATCTTTAATGACATCGCAGTTGTGTTAACCACGTTACAGCTCTCCATTCCACCCCCTTTCCAGGTACCCAACCCCATGATCATCGACTTTTCACTATTTACCTTCATACCCGTGGCACGTTCAAACACACGCACAACATCTTCCAACCCTTTCATAGACATTCGTTCACACACCAAAACAGTCGTATCATCCACATAACCTATTAATGCCGGCCAACAAACCCCTTCCCCTACCCCACCCCCACCCCGGGAACTAACTGTGCTCTCAACCATCCTGTAAAAGGGATCCTGAAAACATGCAAATAAGATCTGTGACATAGGGCACCCTTGTCTTAAAACCTCTACCCATCTCAAAGTCCGTCCCCATACACCATTTATTTGTACCCTCATCCTTGCCCCCTTATACAGTGTTTTTACCACCCAACTATTTCTTCTCCATAACCCTGTCTCCGAAGAATACTCTGCAGTGCACCTCTTTCCACTCTATCATAGGCGGCTCGCCAGTCCAAGGCCAGTAAAGCCGCCCCCTCCCCTCCCCCCTTTGACTCCACAAAACTTCTTATAAGCCCGTGACCTTCTAACATCGACCTGCCCGGTCAACCCATACTGCGATGGCGAAACGACCCTCCCCACCACGCATTTTACCCTATTACCCAAAATTTTTGCGAAAACCTTATAGTCTGCACAGAGCAACGATATCGCCCTATACTTCCCAAGGTTTGGCTGCCCTTTGCCTTTCGGGACAACACCACAACTGCCGTATTCTGCTTATCCCCTAACGTACCCTTCTCCTTCATACAATTTAATAATCTACCATGAACTTCCCATCAACTCCCAATGCTGCAAATAAAATTCCCACGGTAAACCATCAATACCCGGGGACTTACCCTTCCTACATTCCGTGTAAAGCAATTTCAATTTCCTCCTCAGTAATAACCCCACCCAATGCCTTCCTATCACTGTGACCCAAAATGCACTCAGCATACGTGCACACCTTACTTAATTCCACTTCATCCACG
This sequence comes from Cherax quadricarinatus, assembly GCF_026875155.1. Lineage (NCBI taxonomy): Eukaryota > Metazoa > Arthropoda > Malacostraca > Decapoda > Parastacidae > Cherax > Cherax quadricarinatus. The sequence continues at coordinate 33,675,224 of NC_069452.1, read as the reverse complement.
CCACTACTAGTCCAGTGTTTTTTATACCATGTATCCGCATATGCACTCATAGCTTTTGTGTTTCGTATCACTTGACCTGCTCTATGGATTCCCATCGTCTCGTTTACCTCCAAGCTCGGGATTGCCGTGAGCGCCTGCTTTTGCTTTTGTTGTCTCAACACACACGCGGATGGCCTATCTCCCCACAAAACTTCTTCTAATCCTGCTTGCACCCTCACCGCTTGAAACCGCTCATTATGCAACGTTCGCAAGCTCTCTTTTATGTCTACAATCTCGTCCATGGGGTAAACACCACTAACCGATCCCTGCCCATAACAACTTCGTAATCGATCCTCTAAATAATTCGCTAGCCCATATTTTAAAGTGTTTATACGCCTACCCTCCCTCACATAAAAGGACTTTATCCTTTCCTTTGCCACCGAGTCCCACCACGTTACAATGTCTTCCACCTCCTGAGCTTCCCTTGAAAGCTCATTCCACAGCATAGAAAAACCTCCAACCCTTCCTCATCACTTAACACACTAATATTTAATTTTCCAATAATTCCTATAAATTTCGGCCATTTCCTCCCACCCTACCTCCACTACAACTGCCCTATGATCTGACAAGACCGTCTCCACCGTATTAAAAGACTTTACAACTACTCCCTGCGAAATATACACTCTGTCTAACCTTGCAGCATATCCCCTTCTGATAAAAGTATGTTCTGTTTCCCACACCCCTCCCCCAAACACATCTCTTAACTTAACATCCCTCAACAAATCTCTGAGAGGTGCAGACACATGCCCAGCCCCTTTGGGTTCGACGTCAGCCGCCCTTATGACACAGTTCCAGTCACCCCCCCACTATCGCTACTTCCGGAAGACCACGCAAAAAATAAACAAGGTCCTCACACACAAAATCCGTTCGAACCTTCGTGTCATTCTCCGCAGGGGCATAGACACTTACCAAGGATACACGCTTACCCATCCAAGTCCCATCCACTCGCAACACCCTCCCCCCACCCCCCTCACATCTCTGCAACACAAACGGGCTCGTCTCTTTATTAAAAGACCCACACCACCTTTCAAACGACTAGTTGGCAGGGTCAGTACTGTATAACCTGCAACCTGCAACACTTCTCCTTCTTTGAAATTGTGTTCTTGAAGGAAGAGAACATCAATTCTATGTTTGCTAAGAAAACTACTCAACCAATCTCTCTTTAATCTAGTACACAAACCGTTAACATTAGCAGTCATACACCTAAGGCCTGTTATATTTTCCACCCTTTCCTCTTCTCCTCCCGTGGTTCACCACTTGATTTGTTACGTCTATGTGTCTCTTTACAGTACCTTCCCATTCGCCTCCCTTCTTGCGATGGCGTCCCTCATGACCCCCCCCCTCCCCACCCCTCCCCTCACCCATCCTCTCAGTTTTTTTCCCAGTCCTCTGTGCCGGCGTCAGTACGTCATCCGAATCTGACGTAGCTGCCCGTTTCCTGGTAACGTTCTCATCCTCCATGTCAAGATCCGAGGAAGCCTCACGGTGTACCTCAACATCCACCTCACAATGAGGTATGAAGTCTCCCGATGTCCCAGTCTCGTCGTCCTTCTGCGGAGTCTCGTATTGTTGACAATCCGGACTCAGAAAGTCTCCAGCTACGTCTTCCGAAGACGGAGCTTCCACCACTTGCGGTGACAAGGTCCTTAAGACTTCGTCTAAATCCTCACCGACATTCGTCTCTCGACCAATACTCAACACGTCATGCCGGGGTACCAATCCAGTAGATGGTATCGGCAACGACTCAGGTGCAGGCAGCTGAGGGAAGGACTCACTCTCATTTCGAAAAGCCTGTTCCACCATCTCACTCCACAAACGACCACGCCCTTCCTCTGACGAACGATGCTCACCTTCATCAGGTGTGACTGGGGCTACGTCTTCTTGCACAGGTTTGGTCACGCGTCTGTTCTTTTCACATGCCGCGCTATGTGGTCATACTCTCCACAAATGCGACACGTACGCCGCTGTCCAGGATATAAAACCATTACCTGTGTCCTAAAATCTTGAAGATACACATATGACGGTATGGGTTGGCGCAACGTCATCTTAAGCTGAATGTACCTTCCGGCATACCTGTGTAGGCACCCATTATCCACTTACCTGCTGGGCAGAATGCACAGTTCCATATTTCTCAAATACGTTTCTGATGTCAGCTTCGTTTGCCTCGAAGGGGACATTCCTCAATTTTATCCAGGTATAATATCGAGACACGTCCACCAGTCTCACACGCACAGCAGGAGTAACGTCAAAACACACATCTTGAAAGCGCGTAACCACCGATTCATAAACTGTCGCAGCAAGCAGTTTCACAAATACTCTATGCGCTCCGTTCAGCGCTACCCCATACAATTCACTATCTTGTATGCCGTATGTCTCCCTGATTATCTTGGGTAAGAGTATTTGAGCTGAACTAGGTGTAATCGCACCTCGAAGCAGTTCAATACCAATAGTGTTAACGCGTCTGCGATAACAAACCGCCATCTCAACACCAGTAATTTCCCAGCGGTGTCAACAGAGACACAACACCACCTCCTCGTACCACTGCTGTCAGGTTACTGAGGAGCGTCAGGCAAGGGGGTCTACACAGCCCAAGAGCGATGCAGACAATGTATTTCTAGTATTAGTGATAGGATTGTTGAGATTATCACTGTACTCGTTATTAGAATGTTGAGAAATGAACCAAACTCTGTCACAATGAATCTTACCAAGTGTCTAGAGGTAAATACACACAGATCTAATGGATTGTGAAAATGTGCGATTGCATTAAGTTTTATAACCTTCATGAACTGTATCATTGTAGGCAACAAGAGCATTTCACCCCTCCATGGAAGATGTGTTCATTTAATATCACATACCTGCAAGTCCCTCTGAGGAAGCTCATTGCTAGTTAAATCAATTGTTAAAGCAACTGCTCAAGAAGAAATTTCTCGCCTAGCTGGTAGTAATAAGTTATCACAAGTTATATACACTGATGGATTTAAACAGGAGTCTTCTGGCAGGGCTGCATCTGGTCTTGTTGCCACCTCCCTAGTTAAGAACGATAATAAATTTGTTGAGTTTGGCATAAGAATTAACAACTGGGCGTCTACACTGCAAACTGAATTGTTTGCAAACCTAATGGGCGGTAAAGCTAAGCCTATGACACAGAGCTTGACTCTATCATCATTACTGATTCTATGTAATCATTTAAGGCTCTTGACTCATATAATAACTCACATGCTCATTGGAGAAGCCAGGTACAGATACTCAAAAGTCAGGGTCAAAGGAATTAATGTGCAGTTGCTATGGATCCCATCACACATTGGATTACTCCTTCATGATAAAGTTGATATGTTAGCCAAGAAGAGCACCCAGAAGGAGAATGCAGAATATAACTTTGGTATAACTGTGTCTAGCATTAGGAATAATATTAGGAGAGAAGTAAATAATGAAAATGATTGCTGTAGAAATGCAATTAGAAGCCTGAGTAGATCTATAACACACTATGATAATATGAACGAAGATAAGTATGTTTATGGAGCAACGTGCAATGCGAACGGACTGATGTTGCAGTGGCCAGGCTTAGACTTGGTTACAAGTACTTCTGGCAGTTTTGCAGACACACAGAAGATCAAACTAAATGTAAATTATGTGATCAGGCATATGGTTAATGTCTTAAACACTATGTGCCTAATTGTCCACTTATTGAGGAATACAGAGACATACAGTATAATAACCTATGTGACATGTCAAGATATCTTATTAATGACGATAAGACATCCGATATACTAAACAAATTTCCTAAATTTGCTTGTAACAGATAAGTGAACTATAGATATGTAGATATAAATCCATATGTATTCAGGTTAACCCCTTGGGGCCTAGTTCCTGGGCCTTTTGTGTATCCATATGCTCTTGCGCTACCGTCTACAGGACGGATATGGGGTGCACAATAAACCAGCAGCTTCGGTGGCAAAATCTAATCTGATATAGTTTCTCTACAGTATAAGTTCTCATGTGACTAAGTAATTCAGAGTTTTGAGAAAAGTCTTTCAGACACTGTGAAAACTGATATGGTTTCTCTCCAGTATGCATTAGCATGTGTGCTCTTAAATTACACTTTTGAGAAAAGTTTTTCAGACACATTGAACACTGATATGGTTTTTCTCCAGTATGAGTTCTCATTTGATTTACCAAGGTTGATTTTCGAGAAAAGTTGCTCATACATTCTGAACATTGATATGGTTTCTCTCCAGTATGACTTTTCATGTGTTGTAGTAAATTACATTCATCAGAAAACTCTTTTAGACATAATGAACACTGGAGTATTTCATAGTCTATAATAACATCAGTCAGAGATACACACTGAGGTTTCTTGAGAAGAAGATTGCTGTAGTGAGTGTGAATGTTAATAAAAAACCTCTACATTGTATTGCCTCAAAACACAGTTTTTCGGGTGTTTTAAGCATAATGAGTAAAGATATTCTTGTATAGTAATTTATTTAACTATGGTTTTAGTGTAGACACTGTATTAACACTGTATATACAGTAGCTACAGAACCTTAGATTTGTAACAGGGATATCGGCACCACAAGTGAAGAATTGAAACTACAAGTACCAGAATATTATGTCAGGATACCTGAAGTATTGACACAACAAGAGCCAGCCTCAGGTACCAGGATATCAGAAGCAGTGACACAACAAGAGCCAGATTCAGGTACCAGGATACCAGAAGCATTGACACAACAAGAGCCAGCCTCAGGTGAAATACACTGCACATATGCCTCCCTCTGCCAGTGCCATGCTTGTCTCAGCATGATTGCTGAGGGTGTGTTGACTGCAGAGACACTTAGAGTTGGGTAGCTGCATGATGAAAACATCGGCTGGATCTGGCCGCCAGGGAGGTGGTGGATGGTACCCATCAACAGGAAGGTCACAACTCTTCTCACAGAGCAGCAGCTTCCGCCCAGCAGCACAAAACGAACGAATCCAGGAGTAGTCCGTGAAGAGTGTGGGATCTTGTGACATGGTTGTTAATATCCGTCTCCTTAGTGGGGTACCTTGCTGTCGGTGCAGAATCGTGGCCACTTTGCAGGCGTTTATGTATCTTACTCTGTCAGCCAAGGAAGGAAGCCGGGCCTCAGATCTGAGACATACTGTGTTGGTCCAGATGGGGGCACCAAGCATAGTTCTTATCACCTGGTTTTGAACGACCTCCACCCTTTGCCTGCTCTGCGGGAAGAGATGAGCTAAAGCCGGTGCACCGTAGTCAATGAGCGAGCGTATAGCTTGTATATAGTACAAGCGAAGTACATCTTTGCTTGCCCCTTCACGGTGCCTCGGCATGGCTCTCATGGTGTTGAGTCTGAGTAGAGCACGTGACCTGACATACTCGGCCTGTTTCTGAAAGGTCAGCTTTTTATCAATGTAGATTCCCAAGTACAGGTAGGAGCCTGTCCACTCAAGTTCTAGATCTTGAATACGTAATCTATTCACAGGATCTGGTCTGTGGCATGCAAAGAGTACGTAACCTTTATTCGGCGCATGTACACACCCTCATTTACAGGCTATCTCCCCCAACCAGCGAACCATGTTGCTAAGAGTTGATGTGGGGCCCCGTCGTTTCAACTAGCGACCAGGTTTCTAAGCCAATAAGAGAGGGTTTTGGCGATCACAGATGTTATGTGGGTATACCGCTCTCCTGTTGCCCATTTGTCATTCCCATTCTAGTGCTGGTTTGAGCTCAGGTCTGCTATCTTGTGCTTCTATTTCTGCTTTGCTTACCGTGGAGTGGCATATACTTATCACTGTCTTGTGTACATATTGCTGTTTTAACGGGTGAAGGATAATATAAGTCTAAACTTTTTCTACTGTGTTATTGCTCCCAATTAACAAGGGGTAAAAGGCCATATAGTGGATCCTGGGTTGTAATATGGGTAGCATGTCAGAGAGTTGGAGATGGACTTAGAGAAAACGGTTGAGCTTAGGGTGAAGCTCGTACAGGAACATTGTGCAAGCTTGTGTCTGGCATTGTTTACAAATTTTGCGTTGGCAGTTGTTACTAGCCTGTTTGGTGTGGTGAATTTTGCAGTAAGACTTTGCTTGTAGGCGTATTCTGCAATCGTTTACTGTGCATAGCTAAGCGTTGTTCTGCAAAATTTAACGTGTTATGTTGAGGTATTCTGCAATCGTTCTGCTGCATAGTGAATTAACTTATTGCCACATAGACGAGTCAGACGTCTGGTGTCGGATATACTTTGCATAACCTACCTAAATTGTCCCTTACAGACGTTGTTGCAAATTGCTGTTCCATTGGCATTACATACAAACGCACTCTCAAAGCTGCGCAACTGAATATGATTGCTGACAAAGCTTATAGAAGATGGAGATGGCACATCAGACTCCCTCCTTACGGGAGCTAGGGCAAATAATACTATGTTCCTCGAGGAGGAAGATGATCACACCTACGGGCAAAAATTTATTTTTGGGTCAGTTATAGTGCTGCTGGGTTGTCTCAAGGTGAATCAGCCGTCGTTGGTACATTGAGCTGGCAAAATCAATCTTGAGCAAACTAGGGAACAGAGAGCATTAGCATGGGAAGAATTTGATAGGGAAAGAGAAAGGAGGGAAGTTTTAGACATTTGTAAATGTTTTTAGTTTACAAAAAGCAGTACAGTTTGTATCCCGCTTCAATGAGGCCGAAACTATCAGAAGCAATTTTCGAAAGCTTCGAAAAATCAGGCTCGAGCTTGAGGTGGCCGGAACGAACAGCATTGGGCATCCGTTGTTCTTACAGCACTATAGGGTAAGGCACAGGAAATTTACGTCAGTATTAAATGACCGATGAATTTTATGGTTATCAAAGTAGTGAAGTCCAATCAGTGTTGGGGCATATACATGTATCCAGCCAAATACTGCAAGAATTTTAAGCTGGGTGACGACAGCTTGGTCAATCCATTAGTGGACTTTGTGGAGACAGCAAACCAAAGCTTTTACAAGCTGTATAAAGCAAGTGGTGTCTTCTAACTTTGAGGAGTGGTGCAGTTATTCTGATTGATAACCTGCTGGAGTACTGTGGGTCCAGAGGTTCGAGTCGTTCTGCAGGATCGTGACTTAACTACTGCATTGGAGGCTGCAGGTTGTGATTCCTTCGAAACTAACCGCTCCTCTGTCCGGAGCGGTCCCGTCTCTTTTCAACAGCTTGGCATGAACAGAGATCGTCAACCAGTGGAGAATGAAGTGCAACCCGGAGGGAGAACGTCTACGGACAGCCAACTAAGTCCCCCCCCCCACCTGGTGAGCACGCCTTTTCAACATATGGTCCACCTGCGGAGAGGCAAACTCTCATGGGTGCATCTCGTCACAGTATTCCAGAGAGACACCAGCCAGAACGGACACCATTTGCAAAACGTTCAACAGAGAGTAAAAGGGCAAGCTGTCGTCTGACATCAGGTGCATAAAGTAGGTCACATCAGTCCCAACTGGCCCCATAAACCCCAACCCATTGGGAAATCTCTACATATCTGTAGTAACATGTTCCCCTAGAGAAGTAGAAAAAGGTATGGCCCCTTATTATTTGCAAAAGTCTTATTTCCTACAGGTGCCCCCACCCCCAGAAAACAACTAAAGTAAAGACCTTTAGAGATACTGGAGCATATTGCTCACTGTAAGAGAGGGAATATTACCCCTTTCAGAGAATACTTCTTTGAATTCTGTTTTATGGAAGCATTTGGAGGAGCTATATATTGTTTCCTTTGCATAAAATTTATGCACAGATGCAAATATTACATGGGTACTTGATGTAGGTGTCTCAAAAGGATCCCATGAAAGATGCAGTGTTATTCTGGGTAATAACATTACAAACTGTTAGTTCGTGTCCTGAACCTATAATGAATAATTCTTCTCTGGTGTTGGCCATGACTCGGGTCAAATCACAAGGGTTTGATCTGGAGGAGAATGTTGACCTATCCTTGAACCGACTCGATCTCGGAATAGCCCACGTTGTTTTACGATGCTCACCGGCCGGAGCCTCGTAAATAAAGTGAAACAGACCACGATCAAGCCTTCCTATTCCCAGGTTGCAGGATTGCCAGATGTCTATGTTTCCATGCCCGAGGACTGTCTTTCCGGGAGGGAACAACGAAAGGACCCTTCTTTAAAATTCGCTTTGAGGCAGCCATGGTGTAAATCCTCTTTGGGTCATCCTGATCATGTATGTAGTTAAAAAACGATTATTAGATCTGCACTGAGACTGGTAAGGAGATAGAGGGCCGGCAATTGTTTAACAGGTTAGTGGTTCAAACAAGTATAGACCTTCAAATATTAAATATAGCTCATAATACGTCATTAGGAGGTCACTTAGAATTACAAAACCTTGTATAGAATTCACAAATGAATTTTATTGAACGCACCCACACATAGCATGATAATGAAAGTTGTGAAAAATCATATATTAGGTGTTTGCTCCCGGAATGTCAGCAGGTGGAAAACCTGGACATTCATTTAAAACCTGCACCTCTCCAACCTTATACTGCTGATGGTGAGTAACCTTTTGCAGATTTAATTATAAATTGTGTAGGTCCACTACTAGGTCAAAATCTGGAAATTCAGTATTTATTTACGATTATGGATAATGTAACCAGATACCCTGAAGCATTTCCAATGCGTAATATTAATACTTAAGTATTTCTCAATTGCTTTAACAAAAATTCATTTCTTGTTTTGGCTTCCTAAAACTATTCAAGTGATCAAGGGTATAACTTTACTGCCAAAAGCATGTAGGGAAGTATTAACTAGGTAGGGATAATCCACAACTTATCCACTGCCATATCATCTCTCAGTCCAAGGCGCTTGGAAAGATTTTTTCTTCCACCAGATTAAAACAATGATGAGAAGTTTTTGCATGAACTTTCTACAGACTGGATGATTGAATCAATACCTTGTTGTGTTCTCGTACGAGAGACGGTGCAAGAGGTTACAGGGTATAGTCCTTTTGAGCTGAATCTTTGGGCATCAATGTACGAGGTCCTCTTCGGGTGCTCAATGAAGGATAGGATGGGAGAAGACGTTAGCTCAACACTCTACAAATCCGTCTTCAAGGTTGCAGGTGGCACGTCAGGTAGCCAAGCTAATTTAAATGACAGCTCAAAGCAAGATGAAACAGAGGTATGACAGAATGTGCACAATTTTCGCTCCTTTATCCAGGAGACAAGGTGTTTGTGAGGAACCTATACCTGGCCCCATCTTGAAGCTAGATTTACGGGACCTATGCGATTGTAAGTAGATTATCTGATGTAAATTATGTTGGTAGCTCCCATTGATCCGCTACCCCCCCCCATGAATCTTACAACATTAATCAATACTAAAAGCTTTTCATACTCACCAGGATAAAAAGTCCAGTAATGATCTTTGTCCTCTACCTCTGGAGGACAACTCTGACTCTTTGCACCTCTATCTCTGAAATTAATATTAACTTATCAAATTATGTTCCTCTCAAGGATCCATAGTCCCTTTAATGGAGGGACTAAATGAAACTCAAGCAACAAATTTAACTGAGCTTTTACAGTCTTATCCTAATATTTTTTGGATGTGCCGAAAAAATGTTCGTAGGTTACCATGATGTAGATGTGGGAAACTTCCTTAAACCAATTAAACTCTTCCCCTACAGAGCTAAATCCTGAAAAAGCAAAGGCTACTTCAGCCAGGAAGTAGAATTTTTGTTTAAAAGCATGGTTTAGTGGAGGAAGTTCCTCTAGTCATGGGCATCACCGTGCATCCTGTGAAAATAGGCTGTGGAGGGTTTCGTATGTGTACAGACTAACCGTAAGGTGAACGACGGTCACCATTACAGATGCTTACCTTTCCTAGTCTGGATGACGTAATTGTCTTTGTGGGTAAGGCTAATTTGTGTCCAAATTAGATCTCCTTAAAGGCTACTATCAGGAACTTTGACAGAATAAGGCGAAGAAATCTCTGCCTTCGTAATTCCTGGAGGTCATTATCAATACACATTACCCCGTCGGAATGAAAAATTCCCCCTTTCATTCCAGAAAACTTTATCCATTAGGTATTAAAGGACTTGAAGGAACGGCAGCGTCCTAGATGCTTATTGTTGTGGTGTCTGATACTTGGGATCAACACCCTACTTAGACTTAAGGCTCTGTTTGAGACTTTTAGACGTTCCCATTTAACAGTTATAATTATTCCTTAAATCTTCCTTTGTCCAGGCCACTGGTCACTTTTCTAGCCATGGATTTATTGGTTGAAAGCTTCGCTTTTGACAATAATAAACTTTGTCCTTTTCGTCTTGCTCTAGTGTTGACTGTTGTAATTCACCAGAGTCTTTGAATATTGTACACTACATGAAGAGTGATTATTAATGCATGTGGGATACCTGTTATCTTTCCAGCTTGGTTGTCAGTGAGGGTCACTGCAATCAACAAGCAGAACAGGAGAAGGGACTAATGTCCAGAGACTTCTCCATTTGTATTGAAGTACTGTGCACCTGTATGAAATATGCAGGACTTAAACTCCAAGGCATTGCTGCGGTAAAGAACCTGCTTTCCTGTCTTCGGGATAGAATAACTCACTGGTATACTGTGAAGAACTAGCAGTGGATGGTCACAACCCTTGCGATCCCCCTTCTTATCAATCAGCACACGGCTACGGTTTCAACAACAGTGTCACCAAAACCGACCCTTAGTAGGTATTAGTGTTGAGTTCAAATGGCTATTTTATTCATTTTCATTTTTCATTTTTCTTTCAATAGGATATACCTTTTTCTGTTTTGTTGTGTTTATGCTTGATTTATAAATAGTGTTTATCTTTGATGAATGATTCTTTTTCAATTCAATAATTTTACTGAGGAGGAGCCATGCCATGAGTAATTCTGTCTGAAGTTGTTACAGGGCCTGAAGTAAACCCCACCTGGGGTGGGTTTATTTTTTAGTGAGGGGATGCGGGCTATCGTCTCCTGTATCTTGGACCTGTGCTAGCCTGTCTGACTGGCTGTCTCACTCTCAGTTTAGGGTGTGGCTTTTGGTCACGAGAAAGCTGAGCTCTATCTAGAGTTGGATGGTGGAGAGGAAAGCGGGTCCATTATTTTGGTGCCATGGCGGCACGGTTACCACTGGGATGGGTGGCAGCCTAATCTGAGCCTTCTCGGTGCTGGGGTGGTGGCATGCAAAGACGTACGTTAACCTTTATTCGGCGCATGTACACACAACTCATTTACAGGCTATCTCCCCCAACCAGCGAACCAGGTTGCTAAGGGTGTTGAAGGGGCCCCGTCGTTCATCTAGCGACCAGGATCTAGCCAATAAGAAGATGGTTTTGGGCAATCGCAGAGGTTATGTGGGTACGCTCTCCTGTCTGCCCTTGTCATTCCATCTAGAGCTGCGTTGAAGCACGGTTTGATATTTGTGGCTTCATTTCTGCTTTGCTTCCGTGGAAGTCGGCATATACTTATCACTGTACATAGTGGTACATATTGATGTTTAAACTGGTGAAGAGATAATATAAGTCTAAACTTTTTCTACTGTGTTTATTTGCTCCATTACACCGTGTAAACAGGCCATTTGAAACCTGGGTTGTAATATGGTCCCTTGAACATCATTGCAAGAGATTTCTCGGCCGAGATCTTGAGGCCTAGTTCTTGCAAGACTGCATAATTAGGTCCAAAGCTCTCTGAGCCTGTCGTTCTAAATTGCCTTTCCCATTCACTACTAGTGCAAGATCATCAGCATAGCTGAGGAGCTGTGTACCACTATAAAAGGGAAGGCTCCACAAGTTCCTGCAGAAGGATGTTAAACAGGGTAGGACTGAGCACACCTCCTTGTGGCGTACCGTTTTCTAGGGTTTTAATGGAAGATTAGTGTCCCTGAAAGCTGACACAGGGCAGCCTGCCTCTAAGGTAGGACTCTATCCAGGCCAGGAGGCGTCCTTTGATTCCCTTCCGAGCTAGTATTGGCAGAATTGCTGTGGGGCTGGCTAGCTCAAATGCCTTCTCAAGGTCGAGGTAAACGACGATACTAGGTTTTTTGTTGCTATCAGCAATCTGGCTTAGTAGAGTGGTTATGCACTCTGCTGTTCCCACTCCTTTGGTGAAGCCAAATATGTGATGATGAGAGGGTCAAAGTTTCCATAGGAGGCGGTTTAACACCATCCTCAGCAGTCTTGGCTAAGCAGCTGGTCAGCGATATGGGTTCATACTGCATATGTGTTTATATTTCCACTGCCTGGGTCCTTGGGCTTTGGAATTGGTACGATTGTAGCTTTCTTCCAAGCTGCTGGGAGTGTCCTGGCCCTCCACGACTTGTTAATGACGTCTACTTATGGCCTCCCATCCACTCTGCCCAGCCCGTGCAATCATGGAGTAATGAATGGTTTAGAAAACCGACAAGTTGAAGAATTGAGACACTTATGCAACACATTGGAATCTTTATTGAAGGAACGTTTCGCCACACAGTGGCTTCATCAGTCCAGTACAAAGTAGAAATGGGTAAGGAGAGTAGAAGTTTGAGGTAATCAGTCCCTCAACCTGGAATCGATGTGTTCAGTCCATCACTCTTGTAGGAAGTGCAGCATAGGGCCAGAGAGGTGGCTTATATACTGCGGTGAGATGAGTTGAAGCAGGATGAGGTGAGATCACAGTGGGACCTGCCACTAGTGTAAGTAGGTCGTCGTCCAAAGGTTGGGCAAGCGTTTTCTAAACCATTCATCACATCTGTCAGACACTGCAACATCATGGAATCTTGGTACAAAGACTTCAACGCTTGCCCAACCTTTGGACGACGACCTACTTACACTGGGTGGTAGGTCCCACTTTGATCTCACCTTTTCCTGCTTCAATCATCTCACCGCAGTTTTAAAGACCTTTTCTGGCCCTATGCTGCCTTCCTAAAAGGGAATGATGGACTAAAACACATCGTTTCCCAGGTTGAGGGACTGATTACCTAAAAACTTTTTCTCCCCTTCCCCTTTTTTTCTACTTTGTACTGGACTGATGAGGCCACTGTGTGGCAAAAAGGGTTTCTTCAAAAAAGATTCCCATGTGTTGCATAAGTGCTAAATTCTTAAATCAATGGAAGTACGTCACCCTTCGATCCCCCGGGGCCCAGTGCCCACCTGTGTTCTTAATGGCAGGGTCAAAATTTTCCAATTTCCGTAAAGGTCTACATCAGTCGCATTTTCCCGACTCACATGCAGCTTGTATGGGTTAGCTGGCGCTGTGGCAGAAAAACCCCCCCCTCTGTATTTTCTGGTTTGTTGTGGGGCTGGGGAGGCTCCCCGGGAAAGTGAAAAGCCCCTTTCTAGTTTCCCTCTTCCTGGGAGGGGTTTTGGGTTTGTGCTGGGGGCCCTTTCGGTTTTTCTCTTGCCAGTTGCTATGTTGCGTTTGCCCCATATCTCGATAAGGTGGTGTGTTTTCCCAAATGTTGACCCACCACTCACCCCATTTTCAGTTTTTACTCAGAGAGAGTTTTGGGGGGCTTGTTTGCCCCAATGGCTTTTCGGGGTTTTCCCTTTTCTTGCCTTTGGGGTTCCGCCTGTTAGTTTTCCAAAAAAGAGTTAAATCGGCGGTTCTGCCCCCGCATCGTCGTTGTAGAACCACCAGACTCTTTTCTGAGTGCGTCCTGCGGACTTCTTTGGAATTGCGCACTCTGCTGCCTGGAAAAACAATTTGATTAGCTCCTGTTCAGCCGTTTTTCACAGTCTTCAGATAGAGAGTTGTGGCCCCACCAGTTATAAAAGAAAATCCGGGAAAAACCCCTTTTCCAGTTGGGCCCTCTTTAGTCCCATCTAGGAGGCAGCAAAAACTGTGGGGGGCCTTTTGATGTTAAAGGGTGGTGATCACTGCAAAGGGGTTTCATGACAAGGTGGGAGGGTTTTCCCCAGGGTCCTGTGGGGGGTTGTCTTGACCCGAAGGTAAGGTCGAGGAAAAGCCACCCAAAGGGGTGGTGGGGTCCCCTTTGTTTAGAAAACTTTACCTCGGGAAATATCGTTTTGGGGGCCCCATTGCTTATGTCTGCCACCCACCCATTGGTTGCTGAGTGAGAGTGCGGGAAATAGGGTGATGTCCCTTTTAAAAATTCTCCACCCAATAATACACCCCGTGCTTTGTTTGTGCGAGGACCTCTGCAATGTCGAGGGGGTGTTTTGGGGTTTTTTGTAGTGTTTTAAGTGGTAAGGGGGTTCCCCCAGGAATGTGCACAAGGATGGCCTTTTACCTCGACATCCCCCCCAACCAAGGGTTCCCCAAAAAAAAAGGGTTGGGGGCCCTTTTTTAAAACCCCTCCTTTTTGGGAAAGGGAATAATTTTGTGGGGGTGGATAAAAAATTTTTAACCCAGGGCCAGGGGGGGCCTTCCTCCCCCAGTAAAATTTCCCCGGTCTAGTGCAAATTTAAAGCATACCTGTTTTCCCTTCGGGAAAGCCCTTTTCGGAGGATACTGAACCATCCCGGAATTTTGTTCGTGGAGGGGGTTTGTTCCCCTTAAGGCCCCTGAACCCAATGTAGGACCTTTGGAGGGGGTGTTTGGGAGATTTTTTTAAAAGTGTTTTTTCCCGGGGCCCGGGCTTGGTCTGGGGCTCTAAAGGGGGTTAAAATTTTTTTTGGATCACTGCCCCTTTTTCCCTCAAAACCCCAATCCAGGGAGTAGCCAAATTCTCCCGGTGGGTTTTTGCCCGGGGGTTGAGGTTCTGAAGTCCGTGCCCGGGGGAAAGGGGAATCCCGGGTTTGGGCCCTGCTTTGGGGGGGGTTTGGAAAAGGGGTTTAGGGGGCCCCTGCTGTGCGGGAGGGGCCGCTAATTTGGGTTTCAAAAGGACACCCCCCCCTTTGCGATCCCCCGGTCTAGTCCCGGATCCTTGGTCCCCATTGGTTTTCCCCCTTTTTTGGGGGAAAGGCTTTGGGGTTTGTCCCCAAGGCCGGGGGCCCCTTTTTACCCCTGCTACCCCAAAAACCCCCCCGGAACCCCCCCGTTCCCCGGTTTCCTTGAAATCCCCAGGATTTTTGGCCCCTTTGGACCCAGGTTCGGGGGTTGGGAATTCCTGGGCATTGCTTCGGTTTAGCTGCTGAGAGATCTGCGGTATGGCAGGGTTCTCTCCCCCATGTTGATGATCCTTTGTAGTTTTTGGGGGTTTTTTTGGCGTTTTCCGATTTCTTGTTTTTGGGGGCGAGCCCTTGGGGGCATCGGGTTTCCAGGCATGGTTTTTCCCCTGCGTTGGGGGGGCATTGTGGAGTGGGGGGGGCGATGCTTTTTTTTCAGTTGGGGTTTTTTGCTTTCCTGGGTTTTGGGGTGGTGCTGGCTGCAGCCCACCGCAGATTACTCTTTTTGGGGACAGAGGGACCCAGGTGTCCATAACGCGGGACATTTAAAACGGGGAACTGGTTCTGCTGTGAAGGTCCTGACATGGGACCCGCCCCAAGAACCCCAGGGTTTCCCGCTGGATTGGCAAGTGGTTTTCCCACATACTGAATGAGAACCTGTCGGGTTGGTGCGTTGCCTGCCGTCTTTGCCTTAGGGGTTTGGGTGGGCACCAACCCTGGGGTGAGCTGCTACTGCCTCGATGGGCATCATTTACGGGGGGTCGGGATCCAAATCACCCTTGGTTTTCTTCTGCCGAGAGTCCAGTTCCTCCAGGGGTTTAATGAGGATTTTTTTCCATGGCTCTCTTCAAGGTGGGGATAAAATTTTTTTGTTGAGAGGAGTCAATATTGGTTCTCCCCCCAAGTTAAAACCCTATCTTGAAAATTTGGTTTTCCCTGGGTTCCCGGATGAAACAAAACCCCTAGTGGGGGTTTTGTGGTCCCCATAAGGGCTTTTACCCTTTAATTTGCCAGGTCGGTTGAGCTGGGGTTTTCCCGCCCCCTTGGATTTGGGCGGTGCCCTTTTCTTCTTGGGCCACAGTGTTCCCTCCCACTTGGTTTTCGGAAAGGGGGCGGGGTTTAAATTTTCCCCAAACCCATTTCTTTTGTCGCGGGGTCCATGGTTTGGGGCTTTTCCGATTGCTTTCAATGAGAGCCCGGATCTTCCTCTTCCCTTGCAACTTCCCTTTGTTAGAATTTGCCCCACATTTCCAAATCTGAGTCCTCCCTTTGTGTTCATGGAGCATCGCGGCTCTTCTTTTTGGGGGGGGGGGAAAACCATGTGCCTATCTTGTGATTTAAAGGGAGTGAACTCCCCTGAATGAGAGTGTTTTCAATGGATTGTCATAATAGAGTCTTCCTTTAACCCCCCCCCCCCCCTTGCCCGTAAAAAAATGTGTTTTGTGGGGGTATTATGTATAAAGTTCGCCCCAAGGGCCCTAGTCCTTTACACGAGGGCTCAAACTTGCGATGGCCCCTCTCTGGCCCCCCGAGGGAGAAAAAGGGTTTTACAATGATGCGAATTTGCTGTTCAAGCACTCTTCTGGTCAAATTAACTGGGGCATATCATAAGCAACAACACCCTATTTTACTCCTAACTATGGACACTAGCCGGGGGGGAGGAAAGTCGTTATCACAGGTAACAGTTGTCTGGTTCGTTTACTCCAGGGTTTCACTAGTGTGGGCCCCCAGTCATCCCCTTGGGTTTCCCCTTTTGGGGGGGGAAAATCACTCCTTGTTGCCCGCGGGGGTGCTCAGGAACTTCCACTCCGAAAAATAGTGTGTTAGGGGCGTGGACAACGTGCTGGGCCCGTACTGGCAAAATCTCCCCCCTCAGCCCCTTTTTACCATCTTTTTGGCTGTGGGGAAAACCCAAACGAAGCCGATGGATGGCGGTTTTCACTGCGCCTGGACAGCTTCTATATATGGAGGGGGTTCTTCCCCGAGTCGCTGCTCGGTACCACTGTTTAGATGGGGTATAACCCAAGGGCCCCCCCCCATAGTTTCCCTGGTCTGGCAGCCCCCGTTTGGTCTGTCGTTTGGCTGATTGGGGCGCAATCCCAAAAATGTGGATAGTCTGTTGGTGCCTTTTGGGTGCATCATCTGCCCCCTCATTTTCCCCGGGGGTGCCCGCATGGCTGGGGGTCCAGTTCCCAAAGTCGAAACTGTTACCCCGAAATTCTAAGGTGTCAATTTTGCTCAGGATCGATGTGATGAGGTTTAAAAAATTTTCCCGTGGTTGAGGATGGGGGGGGGGCATTTAAATTTCAGAGGTGGAATCCCCCATGTTGGGGAGGTCGGAAATCGATATCGTAGGGCATGGGGACAATGGGCCGCTGAATTTGCCACCGCTCAGCTTGAAGGATCGGCAGTGGTCGGGAAATCGCCAGCCTTGTTGTGGGCCTTGTTTGGACAGTCCCGGGTGCTGCTCTCTTCCTGTTTGGGGGCGCAGAAACCCTCTGTGAAATACACCCGCACATGTGCCTCCCTCTCCCCAGTGTCTGTTTGCTCGCTGATTGCGAAGTGTCTTGACGCAGAGATGCTAGAGGGGAGCTCATGATGAAAACATGGGCTGGACTGGGCCCCGGGGAGGTGGTGGTGGTACCAGCAACAGGAAGGTCACAACTCTTTAAAGGAGTAGTTGTATTGGCGCAGTTTCCCGACCAGCAGCCAAAACGAACGAACCCCGGAGTGTCCGTGAAGAGTGTGGGATCTTGTGCCATGTTTGTAAATATCCTTCCCTTAGTGGGGTCCCTTGTGCCTGTGCAAAAAGTGCCACTTTGCAGGGTTTATTTTATTTCTCTGTCACCCAAAGGGAAGGAAGCCGGCCTCAGATTGGGGACATACGTGTTTTTCCAGATGGGGGCCCCAAGCATAGTTTTTATCGCCTATTTTGTCGACCTCCACTCTTTCCCTGCTCTGCGGGAAGAGTGAGTAACCCCGGTGCACCGTAGTCAAGGCGAGGTATAGCTTGTATTAGTAAGTGAATACATTTTTGCTTGCCCCTTCAGGGTCCCCTCGTCATGGCTCTCATGGCGTTGAGTTGATAGAGTAGTGACCTGACATACTCGGCTGTTTCTGAAGGTGCTTTTTATCAATGTAGATTCCCAATACGGGAGGGGCCGTCCCCTCAAATTCTATATCCTGAATACGAACTATCACAGGGCTGGGCCTTGAACAATTGCAAAAGATTTTCGGCCCGGCCTTGAGGTTAGTCCTTGCAAGACTGGTAATTGGTCCCAAAACCCTGGCCCGTCGTTCTAAATTGCCTTTCCCCCTTCACTTCGAGTGAAAATTCGCATAGCCCAGGGCGTGTAAAAAATATAAAGGGAAAAGGGTCCAATGGGGGGAAGGTACGGGAGATTTAGTCATGTTCAGAATGTTGAGGTCAGGTGAGAATCTGCATCTGATGATTTCCGGGGGGAGTTTTGATCTTGGGTAGCTTGGCAGGGGTATTGGGGCAAATTGTGGTATACTTTGCAGTGTTCTATTTTCTTATGTTGGGGTAGCAATGAAAAGTTTTTTTGGCGAAATGGGGTTAAACATGTTTAGAAGCCGTTGTTCTGGTTGAAATTGTTGGTTATAGAGATAAGCGATGATTCCAGGATTCTTCGGAATTGAGTGCTGTCTTCTGTGGCGATAAATCTTGAGTTTCTGTAGTTAATTAAATGGTTGTGTGATATTATTTACTTTAAGAATTTGATATTATTTACTTAGATTTTAGTAAGGCATTTGATAGAGTTCCGCACCAAAGACTGTTGAAGAAAGTAGCAGGTCATGGCATTGGGGGAAGGGTGCTCTCGTGGATCGAATCATGGCTCACAGACAGGAAGCAGAGTGTCCATAAATGGGGTTAAATCCGAGTGGGGATCTGTAACAAGTGGCGTTCCACAAGGATCAGTCTTGGGCCCGTTGTTGTTTATAATATATATCAGTGATCTTGATGAGGGAATTACTAGTGATATGAGCAAATTCGCCGATGACACGAAGATAGGTAGGATAATTGATTCAAACGTAGAAGTTAGGGAACTTCAGGAGGATTTAGACAAACTCTACTCTTGGTCAGAAAAGTGGCAGATGCAGTTCAATGTAGATAAATGCAAGGTTCTGAAGCTCGGGAGTGTCCATAACCCTAGCACTTATAAGTTAAATAATGTAGAACTTAGCCATACAGATTGCGAAAAGGACTTGTGGGTTATGGTAGGCAGCAACCTTAAACCAAGACAGCAATGCCTAAGCGTACATAATAAGGCAAATAGATTACTGGGATTTATATCAAGAAGTGGTGACCTGTACTTAACTCAGTGGTGACCTGTACTTAACTCAGTGGTGACCTGTACTTAACTCTGTGAAGAAGTGTCTTGTTTGCTCCCGTGGACTGAACCAAGATGCCTTCCATCGAGCAACTTTACCAGCAACTTAAGGAAGAATTGAGGGCAGCGAAGATGGAGATACGGCGATTGACCGAGGAAAACAAGAGGATTCGTAGTAGTCCTCAGGTCAAAAAGGGATCGTGGTCAGTGGCTGGACAGCAGGGGACGACGAAGTTGACGATCAAGAAGACGAATGGAAAGCCAGAAACGATGAAGAAGAAAGAGACTGCTGTGGAAACTCCCTTGGAAACCTCCAACACATTCTCAGTGCTACCCAACGAATGTGAGTCGACTACTGGGATCGTCACGACGAACGACAACAAGGAAGGTGAGAATATTGTTGGTTTAGAAAGACACGTAAGCAAACACTATAACATATTTATTAGAAAACGTTTCGGTTCTGGGACCTTGATCACTTCTAACATACAGAGGTAGAAAGACATTATATATATAGGCGGAGAGTGAGATGTGACGCACATGACCTGAGGAAATGTCATAAGACATCAGAATGGAGGAACACTGTAGAAGGCCTACTGGCCCATGCGAGGCAGGTCCTTATCAAAACAACCTCTACCTATGATGAGGACGGGTAGACGATGAAATCATGTGACTCCTGTGTTGTTGGGTTGGTGCTGCTTAAGTATCATGTATGCCAATGTTTTTGAAATTTTGTAGTTTCCAGTGTTGCGTTCTATAGTGTCGGTGACGGCGATTAGTGAGGCTTCTAGGCACCGTCGGCGTCTGAGGTCTGGTTCGGTGAGAACGAGTTGTGCCTCGTTCCAGTTCATCAAATGCCCCGTGGAGTCTCTGTGGAGGACACAGGCGTACCTTACATCGTCTCATTTAGAGGCATTTCGATGCTCATTCAGGCAGACTGCAAGATCTGTGGAAATTTTATAGGGTGCTTATCTGTATGTACCTCAACATTATATACATACAAGTAATCTCATTGGGAGACAACCATATTGTTTATCGTAGTCACCCCGTGTAGACATGTGAGAAAACTTAAACCACCTCTGGTCACTACAGGTGGCCCCTTGACCCTCACAATCTTATCCACATCTATCCGAGACCAGTATAAATTGGGTAGCACCCTCAAGCACGGCGCTACTAATTAATTGTGGACTGTATAGATTATATTAGTTTAGCTGAATGAAGGGGGGGTGGGGTAGGATACACATGGATACATCCATCAGGGAAAAACATTTGTACATAATCCCACCACTTACCAGATGTTCTCTGGTGGTCACTTGATGTAGCTGGATCACTCATAACCTATCCAATTACAACATACCTAACTGGCCAGCATCAGTCTGCTATAACTAGAAAGGTTACGTAACTGTGGGTGATTGATACTCCTTATTTCCTCCATTCCCCATCTCATTTCGATGTCCTGCTACACCGACACGGCTCTTATTCCGGCAGGACGAGGTATCCGTCGGTTTGTCCCGGTTTAGAAGTCGTGATTCCATAAAGCTTCATTGTCCTCGGTACGAGAGTCACACGTTCACTCGGAGCAGGGCGATCCATTTCACATCCCGCATTCTCTTAACTCAATGTTATTATCACTGATTACATTACCATTCACAAGACGATTTAACGTCTCATAACTATTATACACATTAGAGGTCACTCCATTAAGATCTGAGGCCGATGAGCGAGGATTAACACACGGGTATTTCCCTGGACACACACCATGGCCGTGCACCTGCCACCCGGTCGAACATTATTCACTAATTTTACCACCCCTTTACGATGGTCCCGTAAATCACGTTCCCTCACTCTTCACTAGGGACAGTCACGACACTTCCTATTATGAATTGAGGCCTATATTGATCCTTAGGCCGCCGTGAACGCCAGTTTCCTCATTCCCGGTTTTCTCAGCCTCCTCACCCATTCAAAACACTCCCGCCACCTGCCCCCCAGCTCGACCCCCCACCCCCCTGCACATCTGCGCAGGCGCAGCGGGAACCCAGCTGATTTCATTAAAAATGCAAATACATTTTGACCCAAATCAGCACATTAAACACTTATTAGACACTATAGCTTCGGAAATTAAATTTCCACACTGCGGCCGGGCGGAAGTCGTTGTTAGACGACTTAAATTGCGTCTTCCTCCAGGAGACGATTCCAGCCCTCTCTAGATTGCGCTGCTGTTTTCCTAGTGGGTCTTACTACAATTTCTTCTTGCATTACCCGGTCAGTGTCTTCAATATCACTCGTGTCACTTTCCCTTAAATTTCCATCTCCACTGGATTGAACACCATTTAATTCTAAGGGAATTAATTTATTAATGGTACGCAAACTTTCCTGACCACGACACAACACTTTGACGTTTCTGACAACACCTTGTGCATCTGGGTATAATGTAACTACCATGCCCAGAGGCCACAATGTTCGATGTTGTTCAGTATCAATTAACACAATGTCACCTGGTTGAATGTTCTGTCGGTTTACTGCCTCTGGCGCACCATAAAAGTGTTCACGTAGTGTAAGAAGATATTCTTTAAGCCACACATCAGACCAATGAATAATTACCTTATTTAACATCTTGAACTTGTCACTCAACACAGTCACGTTATTGTAATCCTCATAACTTCCCTCGGGATTATCTCTATAGATAGGTGCAGCTTCTAACCTTTGTCCACATATTAGGTGAGAGGGAGTCAGTATCTCCGCGTCAGGAGTGTCGCTCATGTATGACAGAGGGCGATTGTTCACCCGATTCTCTGCCTCCACCAACACTGCACGGAATTCCTCCAAATCAATTCTCTTCCTGTGTAGCACCTTACAAAGACTTCTTTTCACTGTACCTATCATTCTTTCGTACAGTCCTCCCTGCCAAGGGGCTCTGGGAGTAATAAATTTCCAGACACACCCTCGCTGGGTCAACAAACACTGTACATCATCACTCTTATTTAATTTCATCAAGTGTTGAGCACCCGCTACAAAATTGGTAGCATTACCTGAGATCATCAATCTTGGACAGGATCGTCTAGCTGCAAATTTCCGGAACAGCTGTATGAACTGTTCTGCAGACAAGTCCTGAGCCACTTCTAGATGAACAGTCCTAGTAGCTGTACAAGTAAATAGACATGCATACACCTTCAAGGGGACACCATCTGAAGTACCTGTTAAAATGATTGGCCCACTATAGTCCACTCCGGTCACATCAAATGGTTTTACCAACTGCACGCGTTCCTTGGGCAATGGTGGAGGACCTGGGTACATATAGGTTCTGGCATCCACCCGGCGACATATTACACACGACTTGATAACCCTTTTTACACTTTGCCGTCCTTGTGGAATCCAGAAGGTTTCCCAAATACAGTTTAAGGTATCCTGTACCCCACCGTGCATCACGTTATTATGGGCATTAAAGACAATCAAGGTTGTCAGGTGATGAGTTTTGGGCAGCAAGATAGGGTATCTTAGCATATTCCCCCAATTCAGCATTTTGTAACCTGCCTCTGCACCTAATTACATATCCTCTAAATACAGCCCCAGCTTTTCTATTATTGAGCCTTTCACAATTTTTCCGTCCATCATGAATTTAATCTCATCCCTGTTAGGTTTCTTCTTGTACCCTCTGTAGCCAGTATTTCAGGGGATGGGGAAAATTATGTGAGATATTCATCTTACTTATGATTTAAACACTATACCTTGTCACACTAATCAGCTTAGGTAAGGAGAATACCTATTCATATCAATGGCTAGGAGGGACTACTGACCGGAGCGTGCTCACCGTAATTTCGACAGGAGCAATATGTGCCTTTTGCACGGCCAGTTTAATTTTGTCAACCAGCCAACTTGGCCCTTTAAAACCACGATAAAGCACTCACAAATTTTTCATAAGTCAAGCCTCGAGACAAGAACTCAGCTGGATTTCGTCACCAGGAATGTGATTAAAGGTTAACATATGCTCACCCAAAACTGTTATATTTCTCCTGCATTTGATTGATTTCAGCGACTCTGTTTTGTACATACACAATCTTACTGTTACCATTACGAATCCATTGTAAGGATACCTCGTTATCAGACCAAATTACGGTGTTCGCTGATATTTATCTCTCGCAATTTATTTCTTATATAATTGGCTAATTTGACACCTACATAAATGGCCGTTAATTCCAACTGAGGTAAGGTGCGTGATTTGATTGGAGCCACCTTAGCCTTAGACATAACAAGAGAAATGGCACTATTACATTGAAGGTAAGCGACTGCTCCATATGCTAATTTCGAAGCATCGCAAAAAATGTGGAGTACATTTTCTCCATCTTGACTGGCCACATTACGTGGGAACTCCAACATTGGTAATTTTACATATTCACCTATTAGTTCTTCCCACCTTTCAACAAATTCCTCAGGTAGGGTTTCATCCCAAGCACACATAAGCTTCCATGCTTTCTTGTATCAACAATTTTTTCCCCTTATGGTAAGTGGGGACACTAAGCCTAGTGGATCGAAGCATTTTGAAACTTCCGCAAGTAAGACTCTCTTGGTTAATTTATTGGGCATGCTGTAGTTATTAGACTTTAACGATAACAAGTCTCCCTCTGTGTCCCAAGTCAGTCCCAGCACATTAATATATTTGGACACTTCAACTCAGGGTTGTCTTTATTTATTTGAACCCTTAAACAGGACGAATTACTGTTCCATTCCCTCAGGGGCATATTTGCACCTTGCATTATTTCATTAGCCCCTGCGTATATGCTCATTAGTTCCTCTTCAGTAGACGTCACCCCCAGGAAATTGTCCACATAAAATTGTTTACCCATTACTCCACTCAGTGGACACCCGTACGCTTAAGGTGTGCATTTATCGTTGCCTGGAGTAGGAACGGACTGGAGGTAGCACCAAACAATACACTCCTGAAGCGAAAAGTCTTCAGGGGACTAAGTGGGGTCACTAGGATTCTCGGGCCATAAGAACCTAGTGCAATCCGGTCAGCCTCCTGCAGACCCACTCTCAGGAAAGCTTTACTATGTCCGCTGTAAAGGCATAATTCTTAACCCTGAAGTTTAATAGTATGTCTCCAGTTTTTCCGTCAACGACGGACCTGTCATTAAAACAGTCATTCAAACTAGGTACACTTTTATTACTCCTGGCATACAATTAAACACAATCCTCAGAGGAGTGGTCTTAGAATCCTTCTTCACTCCGTGGTGTGGCAAATTAGTGACCATAAATCTGGGCTTGCTCGGGAGGTACCTCCTCTATGAATTTATTATTTAACTGCTCATTAATTATATCATCGTAAGCAGTCAACAGTTCTGGTGTCTTGCTCAATTCGTGGAGCTGAGCCTTTAATTGTCCATACGCCATCCGGTAATTAGTTGGTAGGTCTGGATGGTTCAGCTTCCACGGAAGTCTCACCCAGTATTGTCCAGATTCAAATTTAACATCCTTCTAGTATTGTTCTTGAGTAAAGGAACCATCTGGACTTTCTTCATTTACATTAATCCCTATGCTGTCCAATTCCCATAATTTATACACAGGTTCAACTTCATCCTCTATTGAAGTATATTTATACTGGGGTGATACTTCATGAGTAAGACACACCGTAACTGTATTTATGGCTTCCTCCAGTCATTCATTATCAGTACGAGGAAGCCTGCCATACATCACGTGACCTCCTGCGGTCGCAATATAAACACAAATGCAGTATAATGTGATCCTTTATTGACTACGTTTCGCCCACACAGTGGGCTTTTTCAAGTCACAAACAGAACTACCTGGGGTGGAAGGAACGCGAGTATTTATAGTCCGGCTGAGGTCAGGTGAAGAATGCTGCATCTGATGATGTACCGAGTGGGTTATAGAGTCTAAAAACTTGGGTAGCTTGGAAAGGAGATTGGATAAGTTTGTGAGCAGACCTTCTACAGTGTTCTTATGTGGGATAGCGATGAAGAAGTTTCTTGGCAAGTGGTTCAGCTATGTTATAGAAGCCACTATTCTGGTTGAAGTTGTCGGATATAGAAATAAGTGATGATTCCAGGATTCTTCGGTATTGAGTGTTGTCTTCTGTGGCGATAAGTCTTGAGTTTCTGTAGTTTATCAAGTGGTTGTGTGAATTACGGTGTTGTACGCAGGCATTCCTTGTGTCGTCAGACCTGCTTGCGTATTGGTGTTCTGAAATACGTGTTTGGAGGTCCCTTGATGTTTCGCCACGTATAACTTGTTGCAGTCATTACAAGGGATTATGTATACCCCTGCAGAGGATGGAGGCTTGTCCTGCCTACTACTGGTGATGTCCTTGATGGTCGTGGTTGTGGAGGTAGATACTTGGAATGATGTTTTGGCAAAGATGTTGGAAAACATGTTTGGCAATGGAGTTGGTGGGAAGGACTATGTATCTCTTCTCGGCAGTGTCTTCTCTGGGTGTGTTGAAGATGTTTAATGCTCGCCGTCTGCAGTCTTGATGAAGTGACGAGGATAGTGGAGTTTAGAAAATATTTGTTCAATTATAGTGCATTCTTCCTCAAGGAACTCGTTGCTGCAGATTCTGAGTGCACGCAGGAAGAAGCCTATAATTACACCACGTTTGGTTTTGGTGTCTTGGTGAGAGTAGAAGTGGAGAAGATCGTTTTGGTTGGTGGGTTTTCGATAGACTTAAAAACGAAGTTCGTGGTCAGCTTTGCAGAGCAGGACATCAAGGAAAGGAAGAGTGTTGTCGACTTCTTCTTCAAGTGTGAACTGGATTGAAGGCTCGACTGGTTGAGCTTGTCTTGGAGAGCTTGAACGTTGAAGCGTTTAGGAGTTATGAGGAGAATGTCGTCAACATAACGGAGCCAGGTGACAGACGAAGGAATAATGGTGGAGAAACGTTCGGCTTCTAGATGTTCCATGTATAGGTTCGCCAGGACTGCACTGAGTGGCGAACCCATGGGTAGTCCAAAAGTCTGCTGAAAGAGGTGATTTTCGAAAGAGAAACACGTAAAGCCAACACATAGTTCAACAAGGTCGATGAAGTCGCTGGCTGGAATGGGAAGATCAAGTGAATCGTCAATTTTCCTGCGCAAGAGATCGATGGCTTGTGTTGTAGGTACTTTGGTGAATAGGGAAGTCACGTCAAGGCTGGAAAGTTTCTTGTTCCTGATGTTGATGTTGCGAATGCGATTGAGAAGATCACCTGAGTGTTTGAGATGTGCTGGACTGATAGTGCCCAAGAGTTTAGAGAGGTGTTTGGCGAGAATTCCTGAGAGCTGGTGGGGAGCACTGCCTATTCCCGAGGATATGGGCCTCAGTGGGATACCAGGCTTGTGAGTCTTTGGCAGGCCGTACATTCTGGCAGGTCTGGGGTTGCTGGGCACGGTGTGTAGAAGTTTCTTCCCTTGTTCTGAGCCCCTCAGAATGCGGCGAGTCCTTTGAAGAAAAGTTTTAGTAAGGTTGTCCACTTGGTTAGTTGTGAGAGGAACAAGAAACTTTCCAGCCTTGACGTGACTTCCCTATTCACCAAAGTACCTACTACACAAGCCATCGATCTCTTGCGCAGGAAAATTGACGATTCACTTGATCTTCCCATTCCAGCCAGCGACTTCATCGACCTTGTTGAACTATGTGTTGGCTTTACGTGTTTCTCTTTCGAAAATCACCTCTTTCAGCAGACTTCTTGGACTACCCATGAGGTTCGCACTCAGTTGCAGTCCTGGCGAACCTATACAGGAAACATTAGAAGCCCGACGTTTCTCCACCATTATTCCTTCGTCTGTCACCTGGCTCCGTTATGTGACGACATTCTCCTCATAACTACTAAATGCTTCAACGTTCAAGCTCTCCAAGACATGCTCAACCAGGTCGAGCTTCATCCAGTTCACACTTGAAGAAGAGCGACACACTTTCCTTCCTTGATGTCGCTCTGCAAGCTGACCACGAACTTCGTTTTAAAGTCTATCGAAAACCCACCAACCAAAACGATCTTCTCCATTCCTCTCTCACCACGACTCCAAACCAAACGTGGTGTAATTATAGCCTTCTCCTGCGTGCACTCAGAATCGGCAAGCAACGACTTTCTTGAGGACAGAATGCACTATAATTGGAACAAATATTTTCTAAACTCCACTATCCTCGTCACTTCATCAGAGACTGCAGACGGCGAGATTAAAACATCTTACACACCCAGATGAAGACACTGCGAGAAGAGATACATTTCCTTCCCACCAACTCCATTGCCAAAACATGTATTCCAACATCTTTGCCAAAACATCATTCCAAGTATCTACCTCCACAACCACGACCATCAAGGACATCACCAGTAGTAGGCAGGACAAGCCTCCCATCCTCTGCAGGGGTATACATAATCCCCTTGTAATGACTGCACAAGTTATACGTGGGCGAAACATCAAGGGACTCAAACACGTATTTCAGAACACAATACGCAAGCAGGTTGACGACACAGTGTTAGAATGTGGCGTACAAACACCGTAATTCACAACAACCACTTGATAAACTACAGAAAATCAAGGACTTGTGCCACAGAAGACAATCACTCAATACCGCAAGAATCCTGGATCATCACTTATTTCTATATCCGACAAAACTTCAACCAGATAGTGGTTCTATAACATGGCTGAACCAGTGCAAGAAACTTCTTCATCGCTGTCCCACATAAGAACATGTAGAAGTCTGCTCACAAACTATATCCAATCTTCCTTTCCAAGCACCCAAGTTTTTAGACTCTATAAACCCCACTCGGTACATATCAGATGCATGCATTCTTCACCTGATCCTCAGCCGGATATAAATACTGCGTTTCCTTCCCCCCAGGTGTTTCTGTTTGTGACTTGAAAGCCCACTGTGTGGCCCCCCCACCCCCCGAAACGTTAGTCAATAAAGGATCACATTATACTGCATTGTGTTTTATTTGCCCATTGTGTCGGTTATTTGTATACCATTTATTTCCAACCCCTCCTGCGGTCCTTAGAAGGGTGACTCCGCCATTTCTTTGTCATACCCTTTACAAAGGTGGCATAATGGTCATACCTATCAAAATATCTATGGCCCCCACAGAATCATCTATTTATACCAGAAGTTGCCAATTTACCCTTAAACTTTGGGAAAGCCTTTCAGTAGCGTTTACCAAGCCCTTTGTAGATATTTTCTTGGGAGCCTATCCACATTACGGCTTTAATACGTTTTCTCTCATTGCCAGCATGACAGTTACATAAACATGTGTCGTTATGACTGGGCCTTCCCTTCTTATTCGAGAAAAGCCAGATAGCTTGAGTATAGCAGGATCTCCCATTTGTACCCTCTACTTCATCCCATTAAGTCAGTTACGTTTTAGGAAGGGTACGTTGTGATCCTGTCCAGTAATGCTGTTACAGTTTTGGATTTACGCCGTTTAATCATTAATCCCACATCCAAACCCACAGGGCTAAGGTACCTCAGCTGGCCATCATTACCGACGTTAGTGCAATCTTTACGTTGGCTACTGTTGAGTCGGGTTATTATACTATCATTACTATTGTTACCTTCATTACGTTAGATCTGCCTTACACCATAGCTATGTGGTGTCTTCCCTTGTTACACTGATAAACAATAGTGCAGTTAGCTCGGCTATCCCTTACATTTATGATTTCCTAGACACCTGATACAGCTAGCAAGCTCTTCCAATCCCTGTCCAACTTTAACATCCATGTTATAGGCATTTACTGTTTCTTAGAGAATTGAGAACCGTTGCAGAAGATACAAATCTCTCCTTTCTTTGCTGACCTCTTATAAACTGGGCTACCCTTATTGTGGTAACTTCCTCCTCTTGCTTGGATGTGGAAACCACTATTACTGGCCCCCTGTCTCTTGATGAGTGCCTACGTAACCCGTTGTAGTAGGTGGGCTTAGGATTATTGATATTAGGATAAGTTTCCCTTTGTGGAAATTTGACAGGTGCACTGGGGTCTGTAGAAGTGGTATTCCTAGAGTAATGGGTTTGGCTGGTCTGCAACGTTGGACAATTAGCTCTTGCAGTCCCACTTCTTATTTCTTCAACCCGAGTAAGTAACCCTTGTGATATCTGTTAGTAACCACTCTTCGGTCTTGTGGGTCAATTTATTCTGAGCAAGGCACTCAACAACCACTCTGCTCCCTCCAGTCATATTTATTACTCAAGTCTTAAGAGTGCTTTCTAGTTTGAGCCTAAATTGCTGTAAGTGTTGCGTTGTGATCTGGAGTCTTCAAAACTAGCCAAATTAGCTACTAATCCAGCCGACTTTGCTCCAAGTTACCGTAAAGTGACCTCCAACAAGTCAACTGACTCACTATAGGATTCATCTACATTTGGGAAATGGCTTGTATTGAGAACATGCGCCCTCTCCCACTTACTTGTCCCTTTAAATAGCATAATTTGGTTTACACTTGCAAGATCCACTACTATCTGTACGACTGCTTTAAGATAGACCCAAAGACCTCCCAGTGTTCTCCCGGATCTAAACACAGGCATACAGAATTCTGGGAGTTTTGGTAGACGCCTCTGGACTTTCCTTAACTAGGTTGACCAACAAATTGTTTACACCCTTTACCTTCTCCAAGCCTTTGTTTTGTAGGGAACATGTTGTCCTCCACTTCATAATGTTGATCCAGCAGCTGACTCCCTTTCCAGCATCATCTGCACAATTCTCTAGCAGCCCTTTTCACTGTCTTTAAAACCACAAGTCTATATGACTCATGTTATTTCCTTAGGCATTCTAGGTGTAGCTTCAATTCATCAGGGTTTATCGTTTCTTGTTCTGATTAACTCCATACACTTGTTGTATGATTTATGTAACATGACCCTCTCGAGCTTGTAGTGACGCCTTTCTGTGCTTTGCATCCATGGACTTGCCAGCCACCACTAACTTCCTCAGACCCAGCCATGGTTAGGGAATTAATAAATACCATTATATACTTAAGGTAGACACCTTGTGAGGAGTATTCTTGCACTTTACTCTTGTATAAATCCTAGCACACCCATGTGCTGGTAATTAATTGGGCTAATTAGCCTCCACACACGACCGATTTAAATTTGTGTACCCTATACCCACTTCCTTCATCAGTCACTTAATTATAAGTAATTAATTCAATTAATTTTTTATGATTGCATTCCGGTTCAGGAAGGACCAGCAGGCAGGTTGTGGAGATAAATTTTATGGGTGCTTATCTAGTATGTACCTCAACATTATATACATACAAGTAAATATCATGGGAGACGACCATATTGTTTATCGTAGCACCCATGTAGACATGTGAGAAAACTTAATACCACTCTGGACACTACAGGTGGCCTCGACCCTCACATATCTTTCCACAATCTATCTCGAGAACAGTATAAATTGGGGGTTTAGGCACCCTCAAAGCACGGCGCTACTAAATTAATTGTGGATGTATAGATTATATTTGTTTTGCTGAATGAAGGGGGGGGGTGGGTAGGATAACATGGATACATCCATCAGGGAAAAAATTTGTACATTAATCCCACCACTTACCAGATGTTTCTGGTGGTCACTGTGATGTAGCTGGATCACTCATAACCTATCCAATTGCAACATACCTAATGGCCAGCATCAGTCTGCTATAAACTAGAAAGGTTACTTAACTGTGGGTTATTGTTACTCCTTATTTTCCTACATTCCCCCATCTCATTTCGTTGTCCTGCTTCACACGACTCGGTTCGTATTCCGGCAGGACGAGGTATCCGTCGGATTGTCCCGGTTTAGAGTCTGTGAATCCATAATGCTTTCATTGTCCCTGGTACGAGAGTCACACGTTCACTCGGAGCAGGGCGATCCATTTCACATCCCGCTTCTCTTAATCAATGTTATTATCACTGATTACATTACCATTCCAACAAGACGATTTAAAGTTAATAAACTATTATTACACATTAGAGGTCTCTCCTTAAGATCTGAGGCCGTATGAGCGAGGATCTAAACACGGGTATTTCCCCTGGTACACACCATGGCCGTGCACTGCCACCGGTCGAACATTATTCACTAAATTTTTACCACCCCTTTACGGATGGTCCCGTAAATAACGTTCCTCACTCTTCACTAGGACAGTCACGAACACTCTTTATTATGAATTGAGGGCCTATATTGATCCTTAGGCCGCGATGGGGAACGCCAGTTTCTCATTCCCGGTTTTTTCAGCCCTCCTCACCCATTCAAAACACTCCCGCCACCTGCCCCCCAGCTCGACCCCCACCCCCCTGCACACATCTGCACAGGCGCAGCGGTGAAACCCAGCTGAATTTCATTAAATGCAAATACATTTTGACCCAATCAGCAATTAAACACTTATTAGACACTATAGCTTCGGAAATTAAATAATTTCCACAAGATCTCTGCCTGTCTCACCTACATATTTCTTGGGACAGGAAAACACTAGGGATAGTGTAGAACGCCTGCTGTAGATGTTTAGAGGTGTGGGGCCTGCGTTTCGTAGTGAGATCTTTGATAGATGATGTTTTTATGGTGGAAACGTTGATGTTAATCATAGCAAGTGCCGGCGAGTATTCGTGGCCAAAATCGCCACATCGGGAGTACTATTGACTGTTTAGGTGGCTGTTCATGGGCGGTTTGTTGAAATGATAGATTGTGCCTTGAGTCTTCAATTTCGATGAAGAAAAGATGGTGAAACTGAAGACGTGTAAAGGCTTGTGTTATGTATGTGCATCTTCTTATAGAAAAAACAAGGGCTGGAGTGCGAAGAGCTCTCAAGAAGAAGCCTATGAGGACTCCTCTCTTAGTGCGGGTGTTTGGTTGTGAATAGAAGTGTATAAGATAGTCCTTGGTGGTAGGTATTTTTTTTATTACACTTTGAAGAGAAGTTTGTCACTGTCGGCAGATCTGCACAGTAGAACGTCGGAGGAAAGGAAGTTTGCCATCATTTTCGAGTTCAGTGTAAACTTTATTGATGGTTCAACTGCATTGATCTTGTTGAGAAAGGGCCTGGATATTGAAGAGTCTCGGATAGAAAAACCAATATATCTCAACGTATCTTAGCCACGGGTAACGGTGTCGGGAATGAGGGTGCTGAATTTCTCTGTCTCCGGTTTTCCATGAAAGAAGGGTTGGGGTTGGCAAGTACAAACACTGAGCGCGGCTGCCATTGCCATCCAAAGCATTGTTTGTAAAACAGTTGTCCTGATTACTTGGACGTTGAAAATACACAAAGTTCCATAGATTGAGAAAATCTAGAAGAGGTAAAGGGAGGTCGTGGTTTTTCAGTGAGCCTCTGTCTCAGAATGTTGATTGCAGCGTCAGTAGGACGTTGGTAAAGAGGGCTGGGAACATCAAAGGAAGCCATGCTTTTGTTTTCCGTCTTACCTAACAACTGTCGGTAATTTTATACCATTTTAATGTCAATCTGTCAGACACTGCAACACAAGGGTTATCTTGGTACAGACCTGCAATCAACTTCGACTACCTCTACTAGTGAGAACGGCTGGTTTTTGAGAGGGACCTGACCTCCAAAACATTGCGGCTCTACTAGTGACCTACGTCTCACTCCTGGCATGCTATATAAGGCTCCCCCCCCTTTCCTCTCACTTCAACAGATATTGTTTCAGACTTCGAACAATGCGCTTCTCCAGACTGAGGGGCTGACCCCTCAAATACCTCTCGTCTTTAAGGTGATGGATGATTAATCGTCTTCAAGTCCTCTCCTGCTTTTTTTCAACTTTTCTGTACTCGATGAAGAAGCCTACTGTGAAGGCGAAACGTTTCGCAAATAAGATACATAACTGTTGCATATGTATCTTACCTAACAACCTGTCGGTAGTTTATTCCATTTTAATGTTCAATCTGTCAGGACACTGCGACACAACGGGTATCTTGGTACAGACCTGGGAAATAACCTTCGACAACCTCTATAGAGAGAACGGCCTGGATTTGAAGAGGACCTGCACCTCCCAACATCTGCGTCTACTAGTGACTATTTACGTCTCACCTCCTGGGCTATAGAAGGCTTCATCTGTCACTTCAACTTATATTGTTTCAGACTAGGAATCAATGCTTCTTCTCCAGGGACTGAGGGGACTGACCACCTCAAAACTTTAAGGGGTGATGAACTGATTACATCGTCTTCAAGTCTACTCCTGCTTCTATCAATTTTCTGTACTCGACTGGAGAAGCCTATGTGTAGGCGAACGTTCGTAATAAAAGTTACCTAACTGTGGCAAATGTGTCTTACCTAACAACCTGTCGGTATTTTATACCATTTTAAAGTTCATTAATACCTATTCTTCCACTTTACACTTCGATCAGGTCTCCCTCATTCTTCGCTAACAAGGGAATGTAACTTAGAGTCTTCAAATCTTTCTTCATAAAGGAAGATTTCTAATGCATATGTATTAATTTAGTCAATCCTACTCTGAATGATTTCTAACGAATTTATGTCCTTCGGTAATTCGGAGACCAGAAATTGAGCTTGCATATATAGGTGGAGGCCTTACTAATGAGGTATAAGCTGCAGTATGACCTCAGGACTTCTGTTGCTTACCACTTCTGTGATATAAATCCCAGTAAATCTAATTGCTCTTATTACGTACGTTAGGCATTGCTGTCTTGGTTTAAGGTTGCTGCTTACCGTAACCCCCACGTCCTTTTCGCAATTGTTATGGCTAAGTTCTACATTATTAACTTATAGTTGCTAGGGTTATGGACCTCCCGAGCTTCAAGAACCTTGCACTTATCTACATTGAACTGCATCCTGCCCACTTTTTCTGACCAAGAGTAGAGTTTGTCTAATCCTCATGGAAGTTCCTAACATCTTACGTTTGAATCAAATTACCCTACTATCTTCGTGTCATCGGGAATTTGCTCATATCACTTAGTAATTCCGTCATCAAGATCATTGTATATATTATAAACAACAACGGGCCAAGACTGATCCCTGTGGAACGCCATTTTATGATCCCACTCGGATTTACCCCATTTCTGGGACCAACCCTCTGCTTCCTGTCTGTGAGCCATGATTCGATCCACGAAGAGCACCCTTCCCCAATGCCATGAGCTGCTACTTTCTTCAAACAGTTCTTTGGTGCGGAACTCTATCAAAATGACTTACTAAAATCTAAGTAAAAATATCAAAATCTTTATCGTGGTCAACTGCCCAAACGCTTTACTGAAGAAAGTTATTTTAAATTTAGTTGACAAGCCGGCCTCCTTGTGGAATCCATTGCTGAGTATCCTAATCAAGCTATGCATATCGAGATGGCTTCTTATAATCTCAGCTATAATTGAACTCTGTATTTGCCAACAATATGAGGTCAAGGTTATTGGCGGTAATTTGATGTAACGACTTGTACCCCTGTTTTAAAAATAGGATTAAATTAGCCTTCTTCCACATATCAGACACATACACCTGTTGGAAGAGATAAATTAAAAATATTAGTTATTGGTTCATAGACTTCCATTTTGCATTCCTTAAGAACCCTTATGAAAAAAACTCATCAGGCCCCGGTGACTTGTTTTGCTCAGTCGGGTCTATTGCTTCAAACATTT
>NC_069452.1:33602675-33639992 GCF_026875155.1 Cherax quadricarinatus | reverse complement strand
CTTTGTGTCACAGCCCTTTTCCAACTTTCCTTGAGCTGCAATCAACATTCTGAGACAGAGGGCTCACTGAAAACCACGACCTCCCTTTACCTCTTCTAGATTTTATCAATCTAGTGGGAACTTTGTGTTAATTTCAACTTCTTCAAGTATCAGGACAACTGTACAAACAATGCTTTGGATGGCAAGGGGCAGCCCGCTCAGTTTGTACTTGCCAACCTCTTCATGGAAAACCTGGAGACAGAGAAATTCCAGCACCCTCATTCCCAACACCTTTACCTGGCTAAGATACGTTGATGATATATTGGTTTTCTATCCGAGACGTCTCAATATCCAGGCCCTTCTCAACAAGATCAATGCAGTTGAACCATCAATAAAGTTTACACTTGAACTCGAAATGATGGCAAACTTCCTTTCCTCGACGTTCTACTGTGCAGATCTGCCGACAGTGACAAACTTCTCTTCAAAGTGTATAAAAAAAATACCTACCAACAAGGACGTTTCTTAAAACACTTCATTCACACCAAGACACCCGCACTAAGAGAGGAGTCCTCATTGGCTTCTTCTTGAGAGCTCTTCGCATCTCCAGCCCTTGTTTTCTAGAAGAAGAATGCACTTACATAACACAAGCCTTTACACGTCTTCAGTTCCCATCTTTCTTCATCCGAAATTGAAGACTCAAGGCACAAGCTATCCTCAACAAACCGCCCATGGAACAGCCACCTAAACAGTTCATAGTACTCCCATGTGGCGATGTTGCCACGAATACTCGCCGGGCACTTGCTATGAGTAACATCAACGTTTCCACCATAAACACATCATCTATCAAAGATCTCACTACGAAACGCAGCCCCACACCTCTAACTTCTACAGCAGGCGTCTACACTATCCCTTGTGGGTTCTGTCCCAAGAAATATGTAGGTGAGACAGGCAGAGATCTTGTGGAAATTATTTAATTTCCGAAGCTATAGTGTCTAATAAGTGTTTAATGTGCTGATTTGGGTCAAAATGTATTTGCATTTTTAATGAAATCAGCTGGGTTCCCGCTGCGCCTGTGCAGATGTGCAGGGGGGTGGGGGGTCGAGCTGGGGGGGCAGGTGGCGGGAGTGTTTTGAATGGGTGAGGAGGCTGAGAAAACCGGGAATGAGGAAACTGGCGTTCACGGGGGCCCTAAGGACCCAATATAGGCCTCAATTCATAATAGGAAGTGTCGTGACGTCCCTTAGTGAAGAGTGAGGGAACGTGTTTTTACGGGACCATCGTAAAGGGGTGGTAAAATTAGTGAATAATGTTCGACCGGGGTGGCAGGTGCAGGGCCATGGTGTGTGTCCAGGGGAAATACCCGTGGGTTAATCCTCGCTCATCGGCCTCAGATCTTAATGGAGTACCTCAAATGTGTATAATAGTTATGAGACGTTAAATCGTCTTGTGAAGGTATGTAATCAGTGATAATAACATTGATTAAGAGAATGCGGGATGTGAAATGGATCGCCCTGCTCCGAGTGAACGTGTGACTCTCGTACCGAGGACAATGAAGCTTTATGGAATCACGACTTCTAAACCGGGGACAAACCGACGGATACCTCGTCCTGCCGGAATAAGAACCGTGTCGGTGTAGCAGGACATCGAAATGAGATGGGGAATGTGGGAAATAAGGAGTATCAATCACCCACAGTTTAAGTAACCTTTCTAGTTATAGCAAAACTGATGCTGGCCAGTTAGGTTATGTTGCAATTGGATAGGTTATGAGTGATCCAGCTACATCAAGTGACCACCGAAAACATCTGGTAAGTGGGGGGATTATGTACAAATTTTTTTTTCCTGATGGATGTATCCATGTGTTCCTACCCCACCCCCCTTCATTCAGCTAAACTAATATAATCTATACAGTCCCACTTAATTAGTAGCGCCGTGCTTGAGGGGTGCTACCCAATTTATACTGGTCTCAGATAGATGTGGATAAGATTGTGAGGGTCGGGGGCCACCTGTAGTGACCAGAGGTGGTTTAAGTTTTCCCCACATGTCTACAGGGGGTGACTACGATAAACAATATGTTGTCTCCCAATGAGATTACTTGTATGTTATAATGTTGAGGTACATACAGATAAGCACCCTATAAAATTTTCCACATCTGCCTGTTGGTCCTTCCTGAACCGGATGCAATCAGTAAAAAATAATTGAATTAATTACTTAATAATTAAGTGATGATTAAAGGGAAAAGTGGGTATAGGGTACACAAAATTTAATCGGTCGTGTGGTGAGGATAATTAGCCCAATTAATTACCAGCACTGGGTGGCTAGGATTTATACAAGAGTAAAGTGCAAGAATTACTCTCACAAGGTGTCTACTTAAGTAGTATAATGGGTGATTATTAAATCCCTAACCATGGCTGGGTCTGAGGAAGTTAGTGTGGCTGGCAAGTCCATGGATGCCAAAGCAAAGAAAGCGTCACTACAAGCTCGGAAGGGTCATGTTACAAAATCATACAACAAGTGTATGGAGTTAATCAGACAAGAAACGATAAACCTGATGAATTTGAAGCTACCCCTAGATGCCTAAGGAAATAACATGAGTCATATAGATTGTGGTTTAAAAGACTGTGAAAAAGGGCTGCTAGAGAATTGTGCAGATGATGCTGAAAGGGAGCAGCTGCTGGATAAACTTTAAAGAAGTGGAGGACAACATTGTGCCCTCAAACTAAGGCTTTGGAGAAGGTAAAGGGTGTAAACAATGTTGTTGGTCAACCTAGTAAGGAAGTCAGAGGCGTCCTACCAAAACTCCCAGAATTAAGTATGCCTGTGTTTAATCCGGAGAACACTGGGAGGAGTTTTGGTCTATCTTTAAAGCAGTCGGACATTTATAGGAGTGATTTGCAAGTGTTTCCAAATTATGCTATTTAAAGGGACAAGTAAGGGGAGATGCCATGTTCTCATACAAGCCTTCCCAAATGTAGATGATCCTATAGTGAGGCAGTTGACTTGTTGGAAGGTCACTTACGGTAATTGGGGCAAAGTAGGGTGGATCTAGTAGCTAATTTGGCTAGTTTGAAAGACTCCAGATCACAACTGCAACAGCTTACAGCAATTTAGGATCAAACTAGAAAGCAATCTTAAGACCTTGAGTAATAATATGATCTGGAGGGAGCAGAGTGGTTGTTGAGTGCCTTGCTTCGAATAAATTGAACCACAAGACCGTAGAGTGGTTATCTAACAGATATCACAAGGGTTTACTTCGGGGTTTGGGAAAAAATAAGAGTGGGACTGCAAGAGCTAATTGTCCCAACTGCAGACCAGCCAACCCATTACCTCTAGGAATACCACGTCTACAGACCCCAGTGCACCCGTCAAGTTCCACAAAGGGAAACCTTATCCTAATACAATAATCCTAAGCCACCTACACACGGGGTTACGTAGGCACGCATCAAGTGACAGGGGGCCCGTAATAGTGGTTCTCCACATCCAAGCAAGAGGAGGGAAATACCCAATAAGGGTAGCCCAGTTGATAAGAGGTCAGGCAAAGAAAGGAGAGATTGTATCTTCTGCAACGGTTCTCATTTCTCTAAGAACTGTAATGCCTATAATTCATGGGATGTTTTAAAGTGGAAAGATTGGAAGAGCTTGCTAGATGTATCAGGTGTCTAGGAAATCATAATGTAAGGGATTGCCGTGCTAACTTGCACTATTGTTTTTCAGTGTAACAAGGGAAGACACCACATAGCTATGTGTAAGGGCAGATCTAATCGAAAAGATGGTAACAATAGTACTGATAGTGATAATAACCCGGACTCAACGTAGCCCACGTAAAGATTGCAGCTAACGTCGGAATGATGGCCTAGCTGAGGTACCTTAGCCTGTTTTTGGATGTGGTGATTAATGATAAACGGCGTAAATCCAAAACTGTAACAGCATTACTGGATCAGGGATCACAACGTACCTCATAAAACGTACTGCCTTAATGGGAGAAGGTACAAATGGGAATCCTGCTATACTCAAGCTATCTGGCTTTCTCTCGAATAAGAAGGCCCGTCATACGACACTGTTTATGTAACTGTCAGGCTTTGGGAATGAGAGAAAACGTATTAATGCCGTAATTGTGGATAGGCTCCCAGAGAAAATATCTACAATAGGGGTTGGTAACGCTACGAAAGGCTTTCAAGTAAGTAATTTGGCACCTTCTGGTATAAATAATGATTCTGTGGGGCCAATAGATATTTTGATAGGTAGACCATTATGCCACCTTTGTAAAGGGTATGACAAAGAAATGCGAGTCACCCTTCTAAAGGGCCGCAGGAGGTGAAATAAATGGTATAAAATACCGACACAATGGCAAATAAACACAAATGCAGTATAATGTGATCCTTTTTTTGACTACGTTTCGCCCACACAGTGGGCTTTTTCAAGTCACAAACAGAACTACCTGGGGTGGAAGGAACGCGAGTATTTATAGTCCGGCTGAGGTCAGGGGAAGAATGCTGCATCTGATGATGTACCGAGTGGGGTTATAGAGTCTAAAAACTTGGGTAGCTTGGAAAGGAGATTGGATAAGTTTTTTGAGCAGACCTTCTACAGTGTTCTTATGTGGGATAGCGATGAAGAAGTTTCTTGGCAAGTGGTTCAGCTATGTTATAGAAGCCACTATTCTGGTGAAGTTGTCGGATATAGAAATAAGTGATGATTCCAGGATTCTTCGGTATTGAGTGTTGTCTTCTGTGGCGATAAGTCTTGAGTTTTTTGTGTTTATCAAGTGGTTGTGTGAATTACGGTGTTTTTACGCAGGCATTCCTTGTGTCGTCAGACTGCTTGCGTATTGGGGTTCTGAAATACGTGTTGGAGGTCCCTTGATGTTTCGCCCACGTATAACTTTTTGCAGTCATTACAAGGGATTATGTATACCCCTGCAAAAGGGTGGAGGCTTGTCCTGCCTACTACTGGTGATGTCCTTGATGGTCCGTGGTTGTGGGGGTAGATACTTGGAATGATGTTTTGGCAAGATGTTGGAAACATGTTTGGCAATGGAGTTGGTGGGAAGGACTATGTTTTCTCTTCTCGGCAGTGTCTTCTCTGGGTGTGTTGAAGATGTTTAATGCTTCGCCGTCTGCAGTCTCTGATGAAGTGACGAGGATAGTGGAGTTTAGAAAATATTTGTTCAATTATAGTGCATTCTTTCCCCAAGGAACTCGTTGCTGCAGATTCTGAGTGCACGCAGGAAGAAGCTATAATTACAACCACGTTTGGTTTTTGGTGTCGTGGTGAGAGTAGAAGTGGAGAAGATCGTTTTGGTTGGTGGGTTTTCGATAGACTTTAAAAAAGAAGTTCGTGGGCAGCTTTGCAGAGCAGGACATCAAGGAAAGGAAGTTTTTGTCGACTTCTTTTTCAAGTGTGAACTGGTTGAAGGCTCGACCTGGTTGAGCTTGTTCTTGGAGAGCTTA
Organism: Cherax quadricarinatus; assembly: GCF_026875155.1. NCBI lineage: Eukaryota > Metazoa > Arthropoda > Malacostraca > Decapoda > Parastacidae > Cherax > Cherax quadricarinatus. The sequence continues at coordinate 33,634,566 of NC_069452.1, read as the reverse complement.
AACGTTGAAGCATTTAGGATTTAATGAGGAGAATGTCGTCAACATAAGGGAGCCAGGTGACAACAAAGGGAAATTAAGGGTGGAGAAACGTTCGGTTTCAGATGTTCATGAAATGGGTTTTCCCCGGGGGACTGCCGAGTGGCGAACCCATGGTAGTCCAAAAGTCTGCGAAAAAAGGGTGTTTTTTTCAAAAGAGAAACCCTTAAAGCCAACACAAAATTTTCCCAAAAAAGGTCGGGAAGTCCCCGGGCCCGGGAAATTTGGGGAAATAAAGGTTGAATGGGTAAATTTTCCGCCCCAAGAGATCGAGGGTTGTGTATTGGTACTTTGGGGGAATGGGGAATTTCACGTAAAGGGCCCGGGGAAAGTTTCTTTTTCCCTCTCACAACTAACCAAGTGGAAAACCCTTTAAACTAAAATTTTTCTTAAAAAGGGAATCGCCGAAATCTGAGGGGCTCAGAAAAAGGGGAAAGGGGAAAAACTTCTCCCCAAAACCGTGCCCGGGAAACCCCCCAAGCCCCTCCCAGAATGAAGGGCCGGGCCAAAGACTCAAAACCCCCTGGTATCCCACAGGGGCCCCCATACCCTCGGGAATGGGCCCAGTGCTCCCCCCCGGGCTCTAGGAATTCTCGCCAAACCCCCTCTAAACTCTTGGGCACAAATCAGCCCAAGCACATCTCAAACCCTTTCAGGTGATTTTTCTCAATCGCATTCCCCAACATCAACATCAGGAACAAGAAACTTTCCCACCCTTTGGACGTACTTCCCTAATCCCCAAAGTACCTACTAAAAAAAACCCATCGATCTCTTTTCGCAGGAAAATTGACGATTCCCCTTGATTTTCCCCCTTCCCGCCAGCGACTTCATCACCTTGTTGAACATGTGTTTGGGTTTACTGTTTCTTCGAAAATCACCCTTTCAGCAGACTTTTGGGACTAACCCCCTTGGGTTTTGCCACTCAGTGCAGTCCCCGGGGAAAACCCATCATGGGAAAATCAAAAGCCGAAAGTTTTTTTCCACCATTATTCCTTCGTCTGTCACCTGGGGTCCGTTTGGGTTTACGACATTTCCTCATAAATCCTAAACGCTTCAACTTTTTAAACTCTCCAAGACAAGCTCAACCCGGTCCCAGCCCCCCAATCCAGTTCCCCACTTTAAAAAAAAGTCGACAACACTCTTCCCTTTTCCCTTTTGTCCTGCCCGCAAAGTGGGCCCACGAACTTCGGTTTTTAAATCTATCGAAAACCCCCCAACCCAAAAAAAAGAATTTTTTCCACTTTTTATCTCCCCCAAAGACACCAAAAAACCCAAAGTGGTGTTAATTTTAGGTTTTTTCCCGGTGGGACTCAGAATCTGCAGCAACGAGTTCCTTGAGGGAAAAATGCCTTTTAATTGAACAAATAATTTTTTAAACTCCACTTTTCCTCGTCAAATTCTCAAGACTGCAGACGGCGAGCATTAAACATCTTCAACACACCGAGAGAAGACACTGCCGGAAGAGATACAAAGTCCTTCCCACCAACTCCATTTTCCCAAAAAAAAGTTTCCAAAATCTTTGCCAAAACATCTTTTCCAAATTTTTTTCCTCCACCCAAACCCCGAACCCCTCCAAGGGGCATCCCCCAGTAGTTGGCAGGACAAGCCTCCCTCCCCCTGCAGGGGTATACATAATCCCTTTTAAAGACTGCAAAAGTTATACGTGGGGGAAACATCAAGGGGCCTCCCAAAAACCCCTATTTCAGAAAAACCAATACGAAGGGTTGCGACACAAGGAATGCCTGCGTACAACCCGTAAAATTTAAAACAACCACTTGAAAAACTTCAGAAACTCAAGGGCTTATCGGCCAAAGAAGACAACACCAAAACCGAAAAATCCCGGAAAACTTTACTTTTTTTCTTATCCCACAACCCTTTAACCAGAAAAGTGGCTTCAAAACAAAGTGAACCACTTGCCAAGAAACTTTTCATCGCTATTTTTTTCCCCCCCAATTTAAAAAAAACTGTGAAGGTCTGCCACAAACCCTTTTCCCAAACTCCCTTTTAAGCTTTCCCCAAATTTTTAGACTCTATAAACCCCCCTCGGGGACATCATCGATGGGAAACATTCCCTTCCCCCTGACCTCAGCCCGGGCAAAAAATACTCGCGTTCCCCACCCCATTTAGTTTGTTTGTGCCCTTTAAAAAGCCCACGTGTGGGCGAAACGTTGTCAATAAAGGATCACTTTTATACGCATTTGTGTTTATATTGCGACCGCAGGAGGTCACGTGATGTATGGCAGGCTTCCTCGTACTGATAATGAATGACTGGAGGAAGCCAAAAATACAGTTACGGTGTTGTCTTACTCATGAAGTATCACCCCAGTATAAATATACTTCAATAGAGGAGGGAAGTTGAACCTGTGTATAAATTATGGAATTGGACAGCATGGGGATTAATGTAAATGAAAAAAAGTCCAGATGGTTCCTTTACTCAAGAACAATACTAGAAGGATGTTAAATTTGAATCTGGAAAATACTGGGTGAGCCCTTCCGTGGAAGCTGAACCATCCAGACCTCCCAAAACTAATTACCGGATGGGTATGGACAATTAAAGGCTCAGCTCCACGAATTGAGCAAGACACCAGAACTGTTGACTGCTTACGATGATATAAATTAATGAGCAGTTAAATAATAATTCATAGAGGGGGTACCTCCCGGCAAGCCCAGATTTATGGTCACTATTTGCCACAACCACGGAGTGAAGAAGGATTCTAAGACCACTCCTCTGAGGATTGTGTTTAATTGTGGGTGCCAGGAGTAATAAAAGTGTACCAGTTTGAATGACTGTTTAATGACAGGCCCGTCGTTTGAGGGAAAAAAAAAACTGGAGACATACTATTAAACTTCAGGGTTAAGAATTATGCCTTTACAGCGGACATAAGTAAAGTTTTCCTGAGAGTGGGTCTGCAGGAGGCTGACCGGGATTGCACTAGGTTCTTATGGCCCGAGAACCCTAGTGACCCACTTAGTCCCCTGAAGACTTTTCCCGCTTCGGGAGTGTATTGTTTGGTGCTACCTCCAGTCCCGTTCCTACTCCAGGCAACGATAAATGCACACCTTAAGCGTACGGGTGGTCCACTGGTGGAGTAATGGGTAAACAATTTTATGTGGACATTTCCTGGGGGGTGACGTCTACTGAAGAGGAACTAATGAGCATATACGAGGGGCTAATGAAATAATGCAAGGTGAAAATATGCCCCTGGGGGAATGGAACAGTAATTAGCCCTGTTTAAGGGTTCAAATAAATAAAGACAACCCTGGAGTTGAAGTGTCAAATATATTAATGTGCTGGGACTGACTTGGGAACAGAGGGAGACTTGTTATCGTTAAAGTCTAATAACTACAGCATGCCCAATAAATTAACCAAGAGAGTCTTACTTGCGGAAGTTTTCAAAATGCTTCGATCCACTAGGCTTAGTGTCCCCACTTACCATAAGAGGAAAATTGTTGATACAAGAACATGGAAGCTTATGTGGCTTGGGATGAAACCCTACCTGAGGAATTTGTTGAAAGGTGGAAGAACTAATAGGTGAATATGTAAAATTACCAATGTTGGAGTTCCCACGTAATGTGGCCAGTCAAGATGGAGAAAATGTACTCCACATTTTTTGCATGCTTCGAATTAGCATATGGAGCAGTCGCTTACCTTCAATGTAAATAGTCCCATTCTCTTGTTATGTCTAAGGCTAAGGGTGGCTCCAATCAACACGCACCTTACCTCAGTTGGAATTAACGGCCATTTATGTAGGTGTCAAATTAGCAATTATATAAAAAATAAATTGCGAGAGATAAATTCAGCGACAACCGTAATTTGGTCTGATAACGAGGTATCCTTACAATGGATTCGTAATGGTAACAGTAAGATTGTGTATGTACAAAACAGAGTCGCTGAAATCAATCAAATGCAGGAAAATATAACAGTTTGGGTGGCATATGTTAACCTTTAATCACATTCCTGGTGACGAGAATCCAGTGAGTTCTTGTCTCGAGGTTGACTTATGAAAAATTTGTGAGTTGCTTTATCGTGGTTTAAAGGGCCAAGTTGGCTGGTTGACAAAATTAACTGGCCGGTGCAAAAGGCACATATGCCCCCTGTCAAAAATTACGGTGAGCACCGCTCCGGTCAGTAGTCCCTCCTTAGCCATTGATATGAATAGGTATTTTCCTTACCTAAGCTGATTAGTGTGACAAGGTTGTGTTTAAATTCATAAGTAAGATGAATATCTCACATAATTTTCCCATCCCCTGAAATACTGGCTACAGGGGTACAAGAAGAAACCTACAGGGATGGATTAAATTCATGATGGACGGAAAAATTGTGAAAGGCTCAATAATAGAAAGCTGGGGCTGTTTTTAGAGGATGATGAAATTTAGGTGCAGAGGCGGGTTTACAAAATGCTGAATTGGGGGAATAGCTAAGTACCCTATCTTGCTGCCCAAAACTCATCACCTGACAACCTTGTTTTGTCTTTAATGCCCATAATAACGTGATGCACGGTGGGGTACAGGATACCTTAAACTGTATTTGGAAACCTTCGGGATTCCACAAGGACGGGAAAGTGTAAAAAGGGTTATCAAGTTCGTGTGTAATATGTCGCCGGGTGGATGCCAGAACCTATATGTACCCAGGGCCTCCCCCTTGCCCAAGGAACGCGTGCAGTTGGTAAAACCATTTGATGTGACCGGAGTGGAACTATAGTGGGCCAATCATTTTTAACAGGTACTTCAGATGGTGTCCCCTTGAAGGTGTATGCATGTCTATTTACTTGTACAGCTACTAGGAATGTTCATCTAGAAGTGCTCAGGACTTTTCTGCAGAACAGTTCATACAGCTGTTCCGGAAATTTGCAGCTAGACGATCCTGTCCAAGATTTATGATCTCAGGTAATGCTACCAATTTTGTAGCGGGTGCTCAACACTTGATGAAATTAAATAAGAGTGATGAATGTACAGTTTTGTTGACCCCAGCGAGGGTGTGTCTGGAAATTTATTACTCCCAGAGCCCCTTTGGGAGGGAGGACTGTACGAAAGAATGATAGGTACAGTGAAAAGAAGTCTTTGTAAGGGCTTACACAGGAAGAGAATTGATTTGGAGGAATTCCGTGCAGTGTGGTGGAGGCAGAGAATCGGGTGAACAATCGCCCTCTGTCATACATGAGCGACACTCCTGACGCGGAGATACTGACTCCCTCTCACCTAATATGTGGACAAAGGTTAGAAGCTGCACCTAAACTATAGAGATAATCCCGAGGGAAGTTATGAGGATTACAATAACGTGACTGTGTTGAGTGACAATTCAAGATGTTAAATAAGGTAATTTTTCATTGGTCTGATGTGTGGCTTAAAGAAAATCTTCTTACACTACGTGAACACTTTTATGGTGCGCAGAAAGGGAGTAAACCGACAGAACATTCAACCAGGTGACATTGTGTAATTTTATACGAACAACATCGAACATTGTGGCCTTGGGCATGGTAGTTACATTATACCCAGATGCACAAGGTGTTGTCAGAAAACGTTTAAAATGTTGTGTCGTGGTCAGGAAAGTTTGCTACCATTAATAAATTAATTCCCTTAGAATTAAATGGGGGTTCAATCCAGTGGAGATGGAAATTTAAGGGGAAAGTGACACGAGTGATATTGAAGACACTGACCGGGTAAAGCAGAAGAAAATGTGTAAGACCCCTAGGAAAACAGCAGCGCAATCTAGAGAGGGCTGGAATCGTCCCCCTGGAGGAAAGACGCAATTTAAGTCGTCTAACAACGACTTCCCCCGGCCGCCCGTGTGGAAATTTAATTTTCCCAAGCTATAGTGTCTAATAAGTGTTAATGTGCTGTTTTGGGTCAAAAATGTATTTGCATTTTAATGTAATCGCTGGGTTCCCGCTGCGCCTGCGCAGATGTGCAGGGGGTGGGGGGTCGAGCTGGGGGGGGAGGTGGCGGGAGTGTTTTGAATGGTGAGGAGGCTGAGAAAACCGGGAATGGGAAAAATGGCGTTCACGGCGGCCTAAGGATCAATATAGGCCTCATTCATAATTTGGAAGTGTCGTGACTGTCCCTAGTGAAGAGTGAGGGAACGTGATTTACGGGACCAAACGTAAAGGGGTGGGAAAATTAGTAATAATGTTCGACCGGGTGGCAGGTGCACGGCCTGGTGTGTGTCCAGGGGGAAAAACCCGTGTGTTAAACCTCGCTCATCGGGCCCAGATCTTAATGGAAATGACCTCAAAGTGTATAATGTTATGAGACGTTAAATCGTCTTGTGAATGGTAATGTAATCAGTGATAATAACATTGAGTTAAGAGAATGCGGGGTGTGAAATGGATCGCCCTGCTCCGAGTGAACGTGTGGACTCTCGTACCGAGGACAATGAAGCTTTATGGAATTTACGACTTCTAAACGGGACAAACCCACGGATACCTCGTCCTGCCGGAATAAGAGGCGTGTCGGTAGCAGGACATCGAAATGAGATGGGGAATGGAGGGAAAAAAAAAGGGGTATCAATCACCCCAGTTAGTAACCTTTCTAGTTTAGCAGACTGATGCTGGCCAGTTAGGTATGTTGTAATTGGATAGGTTATGAGTGATCCAGCTAAATCAAGTGACCACCAGAGAACATCTGGGAAGTGGTGGGGATTATGTACAAATGTTTTTCCCTGATGGATGTATCCATGTTATCCTTACCCCACCCCCCCTTCATTCAGCCTAAAATAATATAATCATAACAGTCCCCAATTAATTGTAGCGCCGTGCTTGAGGGTGCTACCCAATTTAACTGGTTCGGATAGATGTGGGTAAGATTGTGAGGGTCAAGGGGGCCCCCTGTAGTGACCAGAGGTGGTTTTTAAATTTTCTCACATGTCTACACGGGGTGACTACGATAAAAAATATGGGTTGTCTCCCAATGAGATTACTTGTTTTGTATATAATGTTGAGGTACATACAGATAAGCACCCTATAAAATTCCCCAGATCTTGCAGTCTGCCTGAATGAGCATCGAATGCCCCTAAATGAGACGATGTAAGGTACGCCTGTGTCCTCCACAGAGACTCCACGGGGCATTTGATGAACTGGAAACGAGGCACAACTCGTTCTCACCGAACCAGACCTCAGACGCCGACGGTGCCTAGAAGCCTCACTAATCGCCGTCACCGACACTATAGAACGCAACACTGGAAACTACAAAATTTCAAAAACATTGGCATACATGATACTTAAGCAGCACCAACCCAACAACACAGGAGTCACATGATTCATCGTCTACCGTCCTCATCATAGGTAGAGGTTGTTTTGATAAGGACCTGCCTCGCATGGGCCAGTAGGCCTTCTACAGTGTTCCTCCATTCTGATGTTCTTATGACATTCCTCAGGTCATGTGCGTCACATCTCACTCTCCGCCTATATATATAATGTCTTTCTACCTCTGTATGTTAGAAGTGATCAAGGTCCCAGAACCGAAACGTTTTCTAATAAATATGTTATAGTGTTTGCTTACGTGTCTTTCTAAACCAACAATATTCTCACCTTCCTTGTTGTCGTTCGTCGTGACGATCCCAGTAGTCGACTCACATTCGTTGGGTAGCACTGAGAATGTGTTGGAGGTTTCCAAGGGAGTTTCCACAGCAGTCTCTTTCTTCTTCATCGTTTCTGGCTTTCCATTCGTCTTCTGATCGTCAACTTCGTCGTCCCCTGCTTCCAGCCACTGACCACGATCCCTTTTTGACCTGAGGACTACTACGAATCCTCTTGTTTTCCTCGGTCAAACGCCGTATCTCCATCTTCGCTGCCCTCAATTCTTCCTTAAGTTGCTGGTAAAGTTGCTCGATGGAAGGCATCTTGGGTTCAGTCCACGGGAGCAAAAAAGACACTTCTTCACAGAGTTAAGTACAGGTCACCACTGAGTTAAGTACAAGGTCACCACTGATTTAAGTACGGGTCACCACTTCTTGATATAAACCCCAGTAATCTATTTGCCTTATTATGTACGCTTAGGCATTGCTGTTTTGGTTTAAGGTTGCTGCCTCCCAAAAACCCCAAAGTCCTTTTCGCAATTGTATGGCTAATTTTCTACATTATTTAACTATAAGTGCTGGGGTTTTAGGGACACTCCCGAGCTTCAGAACCTTGCATTATCTACATTGAACTGCATCTGCCACTTTTCTGACCAAGAGTAAGAGTTTGTCTAAATCCTCCTGAAGTTCCCTAACTTCTACGTTTGAATCAATTATCCTACCTATCTTCGTGTCATGGGCGAATTTGCTCAAAATCATAGTAATTCCCTCATCAAGATCACTGATATATATTATAAACAACAACGGGCCCAAGACTGATCCTTGTGGAACGCCACTTGTTACAGATCCCCACTCGGATTTAACCCCATTTATGGACACTCTGCTTCCTGTCTGTGAGCCATGATTCGATCCACGAGAGCACCCTTCCCCCAATGCCATGACCTGCTACTTTCTTCAACAGTCTTTGGTGCGGAACTCTATCAAATGCCTTACTAAAATCTAAGTAAATAATATCAAATTCTTAAAGTAAATAATATCACACAACCATTTAATTAACTACAGAAACTCAAGATTTATCGCCACAGAAGACAGCACTCAATTCCGAAGAATCCTGGAATCATCGCTTATCTCTATAACCAACAATTTCAACCAGAACAACGGCTTCTATAACATAGCTGAACCACTCGCCAAGAAACTTCTTCATTGCTATCCCACATAAGAACATAGAACACTGCAGAAGGTATACTCACAACTTGTCCAATACCCCTGCCAAGCTACCCAAGACTCTATAACTCCACCCGGTAGATCATCAGATGCAGCATTCTCCACCTGACCTCAACATTCTGAACATGACTATAAATACTCCCGTACCTTCCACCCCACTTGTGAGCCTTCCCTTTCATAGTTTTACACAGCTCCTCGGCTATGCTGATGATCTTGCACTCGTAGTGAATGGGAAAGGCAATTTAGAACGACAGGCTCAGAGAGCTTTGGACCTAATTACGCAGTCTTGCAAGGAACTAGACCTCAAGGTCTCGGCCGAGAAATCTCTTGCAATGATGTTCAAGGGACCAGATCCTGTGAATAGATTACGTATTCAGGATATAGAACTTGAGTGGACAGGCTCCTACCTGTACTTGGGAATCTACATTGATAAAAAGCTGACCTTTCAGAAACAGGCCGAGTATGTCAGGTCACGTACTCTACTCAGACTCAACGCCATGAGAGCCATGACGAGGCACCGTGAAGGGGCAAGCAAAGATGTACTTCACTTGTACTATATACAAGCTATACGCTCGCTCATTGACTACGGTGCACCGGCGTTAGCTCATCTCTTCCCGCAGAGCAGGCAAAGAGTGGAGGTCGTACAAAATCAGGCGATAAGAACTATGCTTGGGGCCCCCATCTGGACCAACACAGTATGTCTCAGATCTGAGGCCCGGCTTCCTTCCTTGGCTGACAGAGTAAGATACATAAACGCCTGCAAAGTGGCCACGATTCTGCACAGGCAGCAAGGTACCCCACTAAGGAGATGGATATTGACAACCATGGCACAAGATCCCACACTCTTCACGGACTACTCCTGGATTCGTTCGTTTTGTGCTGCTGGGCGGAAGCTGCTGCCTATACAACTACTCCTTGAGAAGAGTTGTGACCTTCCTGTTGCTGGGTACCATCCACCACCTCCCTGGCGCCCAGATCCAGCCGATGTTTGCATCATGCAGCTACCCATCTCTAAGCGTCTCTGCAGTCAAGACACTCTCAGCAATCATGCTGAGACAAACATGGCACTGGCAGAGGGAGGCACATGTGCAGTGTATTTCACAGATGGTTCTGTCGACCCTGACAGGAAGAGAGCAGCAGCTGGACTGTACCACAATGGTCACACACAAGGCTGGCGACTCCCTGACCACTGCACGATCCTTCAAGCTGAGCTGGTGGCGATTCAGCAGGCATTGTCCATCCCCCTAGATATCGACTCCGACCTGTCTACATTTGTTCCACCTCTGCAATCAATGCCCTCCCCCATCTAACCCAAGGACAAGTTCACCCCAAAACGACCGAGCATAATACACCCTTTGAAGTTCAGGGAACAGATCGACATTGAACTGGACCCCCAGCATGGGGGCATCGGGGGAAATGGGGCGGCAGAGTGCAGCAAGGCAGCAACAGACATCCAATTTGGGATTGCTGTCCCAATCACCTACGACAGACCAAATGGTGGCTGCCAGACCATGAAACTATGGGGGAGGCTTGGTGATACCCCATCTCAAAGTGGTACCAGCAGCGACTCGGGAGAACCCCCCCTATGATAAAACTGATCCGAGCGCAGTGTACCGCCTCCTGGTTCGTTTGGGCTTTCCCACACCCAAGTGATGGTGACAAGGTGAGGAGGAGATGTCCAGTACGTCAGACGTTGTCCAGGGGCCCCTAACACACTATCTTCTGGATGCGAAGTTACGGACACTCCGCAGGAACTAGGAGGATATTCCTCCAAGGGGAACCAGAGTTTACTCGGCCACCTTTGTACCATGGGTCAACGAACCAGACAAGGTTCCGTAAAAACCGACATTTCCTCCTCCCGCTAGTGTCCATATTAGGAGTACATCGGTGTTGTTGCTTTAGATCACCATTGAACTGACCAAAAGAGTCTTAAACGCATAGTCGCTCATTTAGAAACCTTTCCCTGGGCCCAGAAGGGGCCATCGAGTTTGAATCGTGTAAAGACTACGGCCCTTGGCGAACATTTACATACATACACCCCACAAAACACATTCATACACCCAATTCAAAGACTGATTATGAAACCATTGACCACCTCAGTTCAGGAGTTCACTACCTTACCAAAAATAGGCACAGGGCTTCTGCCGAAAGAAGAGGCCGCGATGCCCCATGAACCGACGAGGACCAGTTTTGGAAATGTGGGCAAAAATTCAAAACGAAAAAGTTGGAGGGGAAAGAGGAAGTCCGCTCTCATTGTAGCAGAGGGGACGCCCCCAACCCATGGAGCCAGCGACAATAGAAACAGGGTGGAAATAAACACCGCACCCTCCGAAAAACCCAAATGGGGGGGAACACTGTGGACAAGAAGAAAAAGCACCGTCATCCCAAGGAGCACAAACCAGCTCAAAAGACCCGGGAAATTCAAAGGGGAAGTCTTTTGGGGACCACAAACCCACATGGGGGGTTTTTTATACCTGGAACCGACAACCTGAATTCAAAATGTTTTTAACTTTAGGGGGGAACCAAAATTTTACTCCTCTCAAAAAGGAAATTTATACCACCTTTAAAGATTGGAGACAGCGCTCATTCCCCCTGGAGGAACTGGACTCTGGGAGAAACCCAGGGGGTGTGATGCACAAAACCCCCCTATGATGCCCAGAGGGAGTAGCACTCACCCCATGGGGTCAGCTCAATTCAAGGCAAAGACGGCGGGAACGCACCAACCCACAGGGTTTTCATTCATTGAGGACCACTGCCAATCCAGCTGGGCCTGGTTCTTGGGGGGGTCGTGTCAGGGCCTTCACAGCAAACCAGTTCCCGTTTCAAGTGTCGCGTTAGGCATGGGTCACTCTGTCCAACAAGTAATCTGCGGGGTCTGCAGCCAGCACCACCCTACCGAGGAAAGATCACAAGCGAAAAATGCATCGCCACCCATCCACAACCCGAATGCAGGGAGAAAAAACCCCTGCCTGGGAAACCTCGTGCCCCCCAGAGGGTCGCCAGAAAACAAGAAGTTGGAAGACCCCAAAAACTCGGGAACAAGCTACACGGATCACAGAATGGGGCAGAGAACCCCGCCCTACCCCAGATCTTCAGCAGCAAACCCAAGTCAAAGCCCAGGAATTCCCCAACCCCCAAGCTCAACCAGGCGCAAGGTCAGAACCCCCCTCACCCCCACCTCAACGAAAAACAGAAACAAGAGGAACAGGGGCGTCAACAGGGTGACGGGTCATTGCGATCACAGGCTGCACTAAAAAGGCCCCCCACCGGGCCCTAGCACACAACGAGGCACTCCTTTCCCCCCACAGGAGCTTGCAGACTCAACGGGCCCACCCCACCGGGAATTGGTACTCAACCCGGTAAACGCAACAGACCACAGTGCATACAAAAAAGAAATCCCCCCCTCAGCAGTCCCTACAGCCCACAGCAGCCCAGATAATACCCACTGTTTCAAAACCCATCCCCAAAAAGCAGGCCCCACCAGGGAGGATCTCGTACACTCATCAAGGTGTTCACGGATCTTAATTTGAAAACACAATAAAACTCCACGGAACAACGAGCGCATTCCGGCAGATGGTCATACTCTCCTGAGAGTGTGCTTTCTAAACCGAAAAAGGAGACAGTGGATGCCATTAATTTGCAGGTTCTCAGAGCGGGCAGGACTCAGTGTCCACCCTCAGGAAAACAGCGAGGGAAAATAACCTCGGTACCAAATCACACCCTCAAGGTCCTACAATGGAAACATTCAGGGCCCTGAGGGCAAACAGCACCTCTTGCTGGAGGCAGTAATTGGGGATCGGGTTGACATCGTCTTGCTACAAGAACTCTGACTGTCCCGACTATGTGCCCAAGACTCCCCGGTTTTTGCTGGGTATTTTCGGCACATAGACCCGGGCATTCACTGCAGAGGCACAGCTTATTTGTATCCAATACAATATCTCACGGGGTTATAGCCAACCCTGTGGACTGTGGGGAGGATGTCGAGGTACAGGCCTCCTTGTGCACATTCCTGGGGCCCCCAAATTACCATCTATAACATCTACAAGAACCCAAGACACACCCTCGACATTGCAGAGGTCCTCGCACTAGCACGCACTGAGTGTATTATTGTGGGTGGAGATTTCAATGCACATCACCCTATTCTGCACTCTCACTCAGCAACCAATGCTGCTGGCAGACAAATAGCAATGCTCCTACACGATATTCCAGAGGGAAAGTTGCTAAACAAGGGGACCCCACACACCTGTTTGGGTGGCTGCCTCGACCTTACCTTCGGGGCAAGACAACTCGCAGCAGGAGCCACATGGGAAACTCATCCTCACCTTGTCAGTGACCACTTTGCAGGGGATCACCACCTTCAACATCAACAGGCCTCCCACAGTTGTGCTGCCTCCTAGATGGGGCGTAAAGAGGGCCAACTGGAAGGTGTTCCAGGATTATCTTCATAACTGGGGGGTCCACATACTCTCTATCTGAAGACTGTGATACGGTGAACAGGAGCTAATCACTGTTTCTCCAGGCCAGCAGAGTGCGCAATTCCAAAGAAGTCCGCGGACGCACTCAGAAAAGAGTCTGGTGGTTCTACAACGACGAGGGGCGGGAGCAGAACCGCCGCATCAACTCTTTTAGGAAGCTATACAGGCGTAACCCTACGGCGAGAAAAGGAATACTCTGATAAGCCATTGTGCAGCATGCCCGCAGAATCCCCTCTGAGTAAAAACTGAGAAATGCTGGAGTGGTGCTCAACATTCGGACATCACACCACCTTATCTGAGATATGGGGCAAGCGCAACATAGCAACTGGCAAAAGCAAGCCGAGGCCCCCAGCACACCCCAACCCATCCCAGGAAGCAGGGAAAATAGAGGACTTTTCACTTCCAGGGGAGCCTCCACTTTAGCTCCCACAGGACATCCAGAATATACAGACGGATCTTCTGCCACAGCGCCAGCTAACGATACAAGCTGCATGCGAGTCGGAAGATGCGACTGATGTAGACCTCACGGACTTGGAACTCTGACGTGCCATTAAGAACACAGGTGACACTGCCCCGGGCATCGATGGTGTGACGTACTCCATGATTGAAGAATTGAGACACTTATGCAACACATGGGAATCTTTATTGAAGAAACGTTTCGCCACACAGTGGCTTCATCAGTCCAGTACAAAGTAGAAATGGGTAAGGAGAGTAGAAGTTTGAGGTAATCAGTCCCTCAACCTGGAATCGATGTGTTCAGTCCATCATTCTTGTAGGAAGTGCAGCATAGGGCCAGAGAGGTGGCTTATATACTGCGGTGAGATGAGTTGAAGCAGGATGAGGTGAGATCACAGTGGGACCTACCACTAGTGTAAGTAGGTCGTCGTCCAAAGGTTGGGCAAGCGTTGAAGTCTTTGTACCAAGATTCCATGATGTTGCAGTGTCTGACAGATGTGATGAATGGTTTAGAAAACCGCTTGCCCAACCTTTGGACGACGACCTACTTACACTAGTGGCAGGTCCCACTGTGATCTCACCTCATCCTGCTTCAACTCATCTCACCGCAGTATATAAGCCACCTCTCTGGCCCTATGCTGCACTTCCTACAAGAGTGATGGACTGAACACATCGATTCCAGGTTGAGGGACTGATTACCTCAAACTTCTACTCTCCTTACCCATTTCTACTTTGTACTGGACTGATGAAGCCACTGTGTGGCGAAACGTTCCTTCAATAAAGATTCCAATGTGTTGCATAAGTGTCTCAATTCTTCAACTTGTCGGTTTTCTAAACCATTCATTACTCCATGATTGCACGGGCTGGGCAGAGTGGATGGGAGGCCATAGTAGACGTCATTAACAAGTCGTGGAGGGCCAGGACACTCCCAGCAGCTTGGAAGAAAGCTACAATCGTACCAATTCCAAAGCCCAAGGACCCAGGCAGTGGAAATATAAACACATATGCAGTATGAGACCCATATCGCTGACCAGCTGCTTAGCCAAGACTGCTGAGAGGATGGTGTTAAACCGCCTCCTATGGAAACTTTGACCCTCTCATCATCACATATTTGGCTTCACCAAAGGAGTGGGAACAGCAGAGTGCATAACCACTCTACTAAGCCAGATTGCTGATAGCAACAAAAAACCTAGTATCGTCGTTTACCTCGACCTTGAGAAGGCATTTGAGCTAGCCAGCCCCACAGCAATTCTGCCAATACTAGCTCGGAAGGGAATCAAAGGACGCCTCCTGGCCTGGATAGAGTCCTACCTTAGAGGCAGGCTGCCCTGTGTCAGCTTTCAGGGACACTAATCTTCCATTAAAACCCTAGAAAACGGTACGCCACAAGGAGGTGTGCTCAGTCCTACCCTGTTTAACATCCTTCTGCAGGAACTTGTGAGCCTTCCCTTTTATAGTGGTACACAGCTCCTCAGCTATGCTGATGATCTTGCACTAGTAGTGAATGGGAAAGGCAATTTAGAACGACAGGCTCAGAGAGCTTTGGACCTAATTATGCAGTCTTGCAAGGAACTAGGCCTCAAGATCTCGGCCGAGAAATCTCTTGCAATGATGTTCAAGGGACCATATTACAACCCAGGTTTCCAAATGGCCTGTTACCCCGGGTGTAATGGGAGCAAATAAACACAGTATAAAAAGTTTAGACTTATATTATCCTTCACCAGTTTAGAACAGCAATATGTACACTATGTACAGTGATAAGTTAGTGCACTCCCACGGTAAGCAAAGCAGAAATAGAAGCCACAAGATAGCAAACCGTGCTTCAACCAGCTCTAGAATGGGAATGACAAGGGCAGACAGGAGAGCGGTACCCACATAACCTCTGCGATTGCCAAAACCATCTTCTTATTGGCTAGAAACCTGGTCGCTAGTTGAAACGACGGGGCCCCATCATCAACCCTTAGCAACTGGTTCGCTGGTTGGGGGAGATATGCCTGTAAATGAGTGTGTGTACATGCGCCGAAATAAAGGTTACGTACTCTTTGCATGCCACACCCCCCCACCCCGAGAAGGCTCAGGATTAGGCTGCCACCTCCCAGTGGTAACCGTGCCGCCATGGCACAAAATAATGGGACCGGCTTTCCTCTCCACCATCCAACTCTTAGATAGAGCTCAGCTTTTCTCGTGACCAAAAGCCACACCCTAAACTTAGAGTGAGACAGCAGTCAGACAGGCTAGCACAGGTCCAAGATACAGGAGGACGATAGCCCGCATCCCTCACTAAAAAAAAACCCACACACCAGGTGGGGTTACTCAGCCCTGTAACAACTTCAGACAGTATTACTCAGGCTGGCTCCTCCTCAGGAAAATTATTGAATAGAAAAAGAAATAATTCACAAAGATAAACACTATTTATTAAATCAAGCATAAAACAACAAAACATGAAAGGTATATCCTATTTGAAAGAAAAATGAAAAATGAAATGAATAAAATACCATTTGAACTCAACACTAATACCTACAATGGTGTCTGGTGTTGGTGACACTGTGTTTTGAAACCGTAGCCGTTGCTGATGATAAGGGGGGGGTCGCAGGTGTTGGTGACCATCCACTGGCTAGTTCTTCACAGTATACCAGTGAGTATTCTATCCCGAAGACAGGAAAGCAGGTTCTTTACCGCTGCAATGCTGTGGAGTTATGTCCTGCAATTTCATACAGGTGCACAGGTACTTCAATACAAAATGGAGAAGTCTCTGGACATTAGTCCTTCTCCTGTTCTGCTTGTTGATTGCCAGGTGACCCTCACTGACATCCAAGCTGGAAAGATAGACAGGTTACCCACTGCTTAAATAATCACTCTTCATGGTAGTGTACAATATTCAAAAGACGTGGTGATTATTACAACAGTCAACCTAGAGCAAGACTGAAAGGACAAAGTTTATTATTGGTCAAAAGTGAAGCTTTCAACCAATAAATCCATGGCCTAGAAAAGTGACAGTGGCCTGGACAAAGGAAGATTTAGATAAATTAACTGTTAAATGGGAACTCTTAAAAGTCTCAAACAGAGCCTTAAGTCTAAGTAGGTGTTGATCCCAAGTATCAGACACCACAACAATATCATCTAGGTACGCTGCCGTGCCTTCAAGTCCTTTAATAGCCTGATGGATAAGTTTCTGGAATGAAGAGGGGGAATTTTTCATTCCGAAGGGGGTAACTGTGTATTGATAATGACCTCCTGGAATTACGAAGGCAGAGATTTCCTTCGCCTTATCTGTCAAAGGTACCTGATAGTAGCCTTTAAGGAGATCTAATTTGGACACAAAAGTAGCCTTACCCACAAAGTCAATTACGTCATCCAGACGAGGAAGAGGGTAAGCATCTGTAATGGTGACCTCGTTCACCTTACGGTAGTCTGTACACATACGAAACCCTCCATCAGCCTTTTTCACAAGGATGCACGGTGAAGCCCATGGACTAGATGACTCCTCCACTAAACCATGCTTTAACAAAAATTCTACTTCCTGCTGAGTAGCCTTTGCTTTTCAGGATTAGCTCTGTAGGGGGAGAGTTTAATTGGTTTAGAGTTTCCCACATCTACATCATGGTAACCTACGTACATTTTTTCGGCACATCCGAAAAAATATTAGGATATGACTGTAGAAGCTCAGTTAAATTTGTTGCTTGCGTTTCATTTAGTCCCTCCATTAAAGGGCTAGGATCCTTGAGGAGGACAGAATTTGAAAGTTTAATATTAATTTCAGAGATAGAGTGCAAAGAGTCAGAGTTGTCCTCAGAGGTAGAGGACAGAGTCATTACTGGGACTTTATCTGGTGTATGAAAAGCTTTTAGTTGATTAATGTGGTAAGTTTTAGTTTTTGAGGTCTTATCAATGGGAGCTACCACATAATTTACATCAGATAATCTACTTACAATCTGCATAGGTCCCGTAAATCTAGCTTTCAAGATGTGGCCAGGTATAGGTTCCTGCACCAACACCTTGTCTCCTGGATAGAAGGAGCGGAATTGTGCACTTCTGTCATACCTCTGTTTCATCTCTTGCTTTGAGCTGTCTTTAGGTTAGCCTTGGCTAACTGACGTGCCACCTGCAACCTTGAAGACGGATTGTAGAGTGTTGAGCTAACGTCTTCTCCCATCCATCCTTCTTTGAGCACCCGAAGAGGACCTCGTACATTGTGCCCAAAGATCAGCTCAAAAGGACTATACCCTGTAGACTCTTGCACCGTCTCTCGTACTGAGAACAGCAACAAAGGTAGTGATTCATCCCAGTCTGTAGGAAAGTGCATGCAAAACTTCTCATCATTGTTTTTAATGTCTGGTGGAATCTTTCCAAGGCGCCTTGGGACTGAGGATGATAGGCAGTGGATAAGTTGTGGATTATCCCTAACCTAGTTAATACTTCCCTAAATGCTTTGGCAGTAAAGTTAGTACCTTGATCACTTTGAATAGTTTTAGGAATGCCAAACAAGAATGAATTTTGTTAAAGCTTTGAGAATAGCTTTAGTATTAATATTACGCATGGGAATTGCTTCAGGGTATCTGGTTACTTTATCCATAATCGTAAATAAATACTGATTTCCAGATTTTGACCTAGGTAGTGGACCTACACAATTTATAATTAAATCTGCAAAAGGTTCTCCATCAGCAGGTATAGGTTGGAGAGGTGCAGGTTTAATGGAATGTCCAGGTTTTCCAACCTGCTGACATTCTCGGCAACACCTAATATGATTTTTCACATCTTTCTTTAATTTTGGCCAATAAAATTCTTTTGTGATTCTATACAAGGTTTTTGTAATTCCTAAGTGACCTCCTAATGAGTATTATGAGCTATATTTATATATTGAGGTCTATACTTTGTTGTGGAACCACTAACCTGTTAAACAATTGCCGGCCCTCTATCTCCTTACCAGTCTCAGTGCAGATCAAATAATCGTTTTTAACTTCATACTTGACAGGATGACCCAAAGAGGATTTACCCATGGCTGCCTCAAAAGCGAATTTTAAAGAAGGGTCCTTTCGTTGTTCCTCCCGGAAGGACAGTCCCTCGGGCATGGAAACAGAGACATCTGGCAATCCTGCAACCTGGGAATAGGAAGGCTTGATCGGGGTCTGTTCACTTTATTTACGAGGCTCCGGCCGGTGTGCCTCGTAAAACAACGTGGCTATTCCGAGATCGGAGTCGTCCAAGGATAGGTCAACATTCTCTCCAGACAACCCTTGGGATGTTGCCCGAGTCATGGCCAACACCAGAGAAGAATTAATCATTATAGGTTCAGGACACGAACTAACAGTTGTAATGTTATTACCCAGTAATAACACTGCATCTTTCATGGGGAATCCTTTTGAGACACCTACAGTCAAGTACCCAGTGTAATATTTGCACTGTGCATAAATTTTATGCAAAGGAACAATATATAGCTCCTCCAAATGCTTCCAATAAAACAGGAATTCAAAGAAGTATTCTCTGAAAGGGGTAATATTCCCTCTCTTACAAGTGAGCAATATGCTCCAGTATCTCTAAAGGTCTTTACTTTAGTTGTTTCTGAGTTTTCCTGAAGGGAAATAAGACTTTTGCAATAATAAGGGGCCATACCTTTTTCTACTTCTCTAGGGGACATGTTACTAGGGATATTAGAGATTTTCCCAATGGGTTGGGGTTTATGGGGGCAGTTGGGACTGATGTGACCTACTTTATTGCACCTGAAGCAGACGACAGGCTTGCCCTTTACTCTCTGTTGACGTTGCAAATGGTGTCGTTCTGGCTGGTGTCTCTCTGGATACTGTTGTCGAGATGCACCATGAGTAGTTTGCCTCTCCGCAGGTGGACCATATGTTGAGAAGCGTGGCTCACCAGGTGACTTAGTTGGCTGCCGTAGACGTTCTCCCTCCGGCTGGCACTTCATTCTCCAAGGTTGACGATCTCTGTTCATGCCAGGCTGTTGAAAAGAGACGGGACCGCTCGGACAAGGAGCGGTTAGTTTCGAAGGTATCAGCCAACCTGGCTGCCTCCAATGCAGTGGTTAAGTCACGATCCTGCAGAAAGACTCGAACCTCTGGTCCCACAGACTCCAGCAGGTTATCAATCAGAATAAGCTGCACCAGCTCCTCAAAGTTAGAGACACCACTTGCTTTATACCAGCTGGTAAAAGCTTTGGTTTGCTGTCTCACAAAGTCCACTAGGGATTGACCAAGCTGTCGTCTACCCAGCTTAAAATTCTTGCAGTATTTGGCTGGGATACATGTATATGCTCCCAACACTGTGGTCTTCACTACTTGATAACCAGAAAATTCAGCGTCATTTAATACTGACGTAAATTCCTGTGCCTTACCCGATAGTGCTGTATGAACCAACGATGCCCAATGCTGTTCCGGCCACCTCAAGGCTCGAGCCTGATTTTCGAAGCTTTCGAAAAATTGCTCTGGTTCGGCCTCATTGAAGCGGGGAACAAACTGTACTGCTTTTTGTAAACTAAAATCATTTACAGAATGCGAAAACTGCCTCCTTTCTCTTTCCCTATCAAATTCTCCTTGCGAATGCTCTCTGTTCCCTAGTTTGCTCAAGATTGATTTTTGCCAGCTCAAGTACCAACGACGCTGATTCACCTTGAGACAACCCAGCTGCACTATACTGACCATTTTGCTCCGTAGGTGTATCATCTTCCTCCTGCGAGAACATAGTAGTTTTTGCCCTAGCTCCCGTAGAGGGAGGAGTCTGATGTGCCATCTCTTCTTCTATAAGTTTGTCAGCAATCAGTGAATGCAGTTGCGCAGCTGTGAGAGTGCGTTTGTATGTAATGCCAATGGAACGAGCAATTTGCCAACAACGCTGTAGGGACAATTTAGGTAGGTTATGCAAAGTATATGCCGACACCAGACGTCTGACTCGTCTAGGTGGCATAAGTTATTCACTATGCACAGTACGATTGCAGAATACCTCAACATAACACGTTAATTTGCAGAACACGCTTAGCTATGCACAGTACGATTGCAGAATACGCATACAAGCAAAGCTGACTGCAAAATTCTCCACACCGAACAGGCTAGTAACAACTGACACGCAAAATTTGTAAAGCAATGCCAGACAGCAAGCTGCACAATGTTCCTGCTACGAGCTTCACCCTAAGCTCAACCGTTTCTCTAAGTCCAGCTCAACTCTCGGACAGGCTACCCATATTACAACCCAGGATTCCAAATGGCCTGTTACCCCGGGTGTAATGGGAGCAAATAAACACAGTAGAAAAAGTTTAGACTTATATTATCCTTCACCAGTTTAGAACAGCAATATGTACACTATGTACAGTGATAAGTATAGTGCACTCCACGGTAAGCAAAGCAGAAATAGAAGCCACAAGATAGCAGACCGTGCTTCAACCAGCTCTAGAATGGGAATGACAAGGGCAGACAGGAGAGCGGTACCCACATAACCTCTGTGATTGCCAAAACCATCTTCTTATTGGCTAGAACCTGGTCGCTAGTTGAACGACGGGGCCCCATCATCAACTCTTAGCAACCTGGTTCGCTGGTTGGGGGAGATAGCCTGTAAATGAGGGTGTGTACATGCGCCGAATAAAGGTTACGTACTCTTTGCATGCCACAGACCAGATCCTGTGAATAGATTACGTATTCAAGATCTAGAACTTGAGTGGACAGGCTCCTACCTGTACTTGGGAATCTACATTGATAAAAAGCTGACCTTTCAGAAACAGGCCGAGTATGTCAGGTCACGTGCTCTACTCAGACTCAACACCATGAGAGCCATGACGAGGCACCGTGAAGGGGCAAGCAAAGATGTACTTCGCTTGTACTATATACAAGCTATACGCTCGCTCATTGACTACGGTGCACCGGCTTTAGCTCATCTCTTCCCGCAGAGCAGGCAAAGGGTGGAGGTCGTTCAAAACCAGGTGATAAGAACTATGCTTGGTGCCCCCATCTGGACCAACACAGTATGTCTCAGATCTGAGGCCCGGCTTCCTTCCTTGGCTGACAGAGTAAGATACATAAACGCCTGCAAAGTGGCCACGATTCTGCACCGACAGCAAGGTACCCCACTAAGGAGACGGATATTAACAACCATGTCACAAGATCCCACACTCTTCACGGACTACTCCTGGATTCGTTCGTTTTGTGCTGCTGGGCGGAAGCTGCTGCTCTGTGAGAAGAGTTGTGACCTTCCTGTTGATGGGTACCATCCACCACCTCCCTGGCGGCCAGATCCAGCCGATGTTTTCATCATGCAGCTACCCAACTCTAAGTGTCTCTGCAGTCAACACACCCTCAGCAATCATGCTGAGACAAGCATGGCACTGGCAGAGGGAGGCATATGTGCAGTGTATTTCACCTGAGGCTGGCTCTTGTTGTGTCAATGCTTCTGGTATCCTGGTACCTGAATCTGGCTCTTGTTGTGTCACTGCTTCTGATATCCTGGTACCTGAGGCTGGCTCTTGTTGTGTTAATACTTCAGGTATCCTGACATAATATTCTGGTACTTGTAGTTTCAATTCTTCACTTGTGGTGCCGATATCCCTGTTACAAATCTAAGGTTCTGTAGCTACTGTATATACAGTGTTAATACAGTGTCTACACTAAAACCATAGTTAAATAAATTACTATACAAGAATATCTTTACTCATTATGCTTAAAACACCCGAAAAACTGTGTTTTGAGGCAATACAATGTAGAGGTTTTTATTAACATTCACACTCACTACAGCAATCTTCTTCTCAAGAACCTCAGTGTGTATCTCTGACTAGATTTATTATAGACTATGAAATACTCCAGTGTTCATTATGTCTAAAAGAGTTTTCTGATGAATGTAATTTACTACAACACATGAAAAGTCATACTGGAGAGAAACCATATCAATGTTCAGAATGTATGAGCAACTTTTCTCGAAAATCAACCTTGGTAAATCAAATGAGAACTCATACTGGAGAAAAACCATATCAGTGTTCAATGTGTCTGAAAAACTTTTCTCAAAAGTGTAATTTAAGAGCACACATGCTAATGCATACTGGAGAGAAACCATATCAGTTTTCACAGTGTCTGAAAGACTTTTCTCAAAACTCTGAATTACTTAGTCACATGAGAACTTATACTGTAGAGAAACTATATCAGATTAGATTTTGCCACCGAAGCTGCTGGTTTATTGTGCACCCCATATCCGTCCTGTAGACGGTAGCGCAAGAGCATATGGATACACAAAAGGCCCAGGAACTAGGCCCAAGGGGTTAACCTGATACATATGGATTTTATCTACATATCTATAGTTCACTTATCTGTTACAAGCAAATTTAGGAAATTTGTTTAGTATATCGGATGTCTTATCGTCATTAATAAGATATCTTGACATGTCACATAGGTTACTATACTGTATGTCTCTGTATTCCTCAACAAGTGGACAATTAGGCACATAGTGTTTAAGACATTAACCATATGCCTGATCACATAATTTACATTTAGTTTGATCTTCTGTGTGTCTGCAAAACTGCCAGAAGTACTTGTAACCAAGTCTAAGCCTGGCCACTGCAACATCAGTCCGTTCGCATTGCACGTTGCTCCATAAACATACTTATCTTCGTTCATATTATCATAGTGTGTTATAGATCTACTCAGGCTTCTAATTGCATTTTTTACAGCAATCATTTTCATTATTTACTTCTCTCCTAATATTATTCCTAATGCTAGACACAGTTATATCAAAGTTATATTCTACATTCTCCTTCTGGGTGCTCTTCATGGCTAACATATCAACTTTATCATGAAGGAGTAATCCAATGTGTGATGGGATCCATAGCAACTGCACATTAATTCCTTTGACCCTGACTTTTGAGTATCTGTACCTGGCTTCTCCAATGAGCATGTGAGTTATTATATGAGTCAAGAGCCTTAAATGATTACATAGAATCAGTAATGATGATAGAGTCAAGCTCTGTGTCATAGGCTAGCTTTACCGCCATTAGGATTGCAAACAATTCAGTTTGCAGTGTAGACGCCCAGTTGTTAATTCTTATGCCAAACTCAACAAATTTATTATCGTTCTTAACTAGGGATGGTGGCAACAAGACCAGATGCAGCCCTGCCAGAAGACTCCGTTTAAAATCCATCAGTGTATATAACTTGTGATAACTTATTACTACCAGCTAGGCGAGAAATTTCTTCTTGAGCAGTTGCTTTAACAATTGATTTAACTAGCAATGAGCTTCCTCGAGGGACTTGCAGTATGTGATATTAAATGAACACATCTTCCATGGAGGGGTGAAAATGCTCTTGTTGCCTACAATGATACAGTTCATGAAGGTTAAAAAAAACTTAATGCAATCGCACATTTTCACAATCCATTTAGATCTGTGTGTATTTACCTCTAGACACTTGGTAAGATTCATTGTGACAGAGTTTGGTTCATTTCTCAACATTCTAATAACGAGTACAGTGATAATCTCAACCAATCCTATCACTAATACTAGAATACATTGTCTGCATCGCTCTTGGGCTGTGTAGACCCCCTTGCCTGACGCTCCTCAGTAACCTGACAGCAGTGGTACGAGGAGGTGGTGTTGTGTCTCTGTTGACACCGCTGGGAAATTACTGGTGTTGAGATGGCGGTTTGTTATCGCAGACGCGTTAACACTATTGGTATTGAACTGCTTCGAGGTGCGATTACACCTAGTTCAGCTCAAATACTCTTACCCAAGATAATCAGGGAGACATACGGCATACAAGATAGTGAATTGTATGGGGTAGCGCTGAACGGAGCGCATAGAGTATTTGTGAAACTGCTTGCTGCGACAGTTTATGAATCGGTGGTTACCCGCTTTCAAGATGTGTGTTTTGACGTTACTCCTGCTGTGCGTGTGAGACTGGTGGACGTGTCTCGATATTATACTGGATAAAATTGAGGAATGTCCCCTTCGAGGCAAAACGAGCTGACATCAGAAACGTATTTGAGAAATATGGAACTGTGCATTCTGCCAGCAGGGTAAGTGGATAATGGGTGCCTACACAGGTATGCCGGAAGGTACATTCAGCCTTAAGATGACGTTGCGCCAACCCATACCGTCATATGTGTATCTTCAAGATTTTAGGACACAGGTAATGGTTTTATATCCTGGACAGCGGCGTACGTGTCGCATTTGTGGAGAGTATGACACATAGCGGCGGCATGTGAAAGAACAGACGCGTGACCAAACCTGTGCAAGAAGACGTAGCCCCAGTCACACCTGATGAAGGTGAGCATCGTTCGTCAGAGGAAGGGCGTGGTCGTTTGTGGAGTGAGATGGTGGAACAGGCTTTTCGAAATGAGAGTGAGTCCTTCCCTCAGCTGCCTGCACCTGAGTCGTTTGCCGATACCATCTACTGGATTGGTACCCCGGCATGACGTGTTGAGTATTGGTCGAGAGACGAATGTCGGTGAGGATTTAGACGAAGTCTTAAGGACCTTGACACCGACAAGTGTGGAAGCTCCGTCTTCGGAAGACGTAGCTGGAGACTTTCTGAGTCGGATTGTCAACAATACGAGACTCCGCAGAAGGACGACGAGACTGGGACATCGGGAGACTTCATACCTCATTGTGAGGTGGATGTTGAGGTACACCGTGAGGCTTCCTCGGATCTTGACATGGAGGATGAGAACGTTACCAGGAAACGGGCAGCTACGTCAGATTCGGATGACGTACTGACGCCGGCACAGAGGACTGGGAAAAAAACTGAGAGGATGGGTTGAGGGGAGGGGTGGGAGGGGGGGGGGGGTCATGAGGGAACGCCATCGCAAGAAGGGAGGCGAATGGGAAGGTACTGTAAAGAAGACACATAGACGTAACAAATCAAGTGGTGAACCACGGGAGGAGAAGAGGAAAGGGTGGAAAATATAACAGGCCTTAGGTGTATGACTGCTAATGTTAACGGTTTGTGTACTAGATTAAAGAGAGATTGGTTGAGTAGTTTTCTTAGCAAACATAGAATTGATGTTCTCTTCCTTCAAGAACACAATTTCAAAGAAGGAGAAGTGTTGCAGGTTGCAGGTTATACAGTACTGACCCTGCCAACTATCGTTTGAAAGGGGTGTGGGGTCTTTTAATAAAAGAGACGAGCCCGTTTGTGTTGCAGAGATGTGAGGGGGGTGGGGGAGGGTGTGGCGAAGTGGATGGGACTTGGATGGGTAAGCGTGTATCCTTGGTAAGTGTCTATGCCCCTGCGGAGAATGACACGAAGGTTCGAACGGATTTTGTGTGTGAGGACCTTGTTTATTTTTTGCGTGGTCTTCCGGAAAGTAGCGATAGTGGGGGTGACTGAACTGTGTCATAAGGGCGGCTGACGTCGAACCCAAAGGGGCTGCGGGCATGTGTCTGCACCTCTCAGAGATTTGTTGAGGGATGTTAAGTTAAGAGATGTGTTTGGGGGAGGGGTGTGGGAAACAGAAACATACTTTTATCAGAAGGGGATATGCTGCAAGGTTAGACAGAGTGTATATTTCGCAGGGAGTAGTTGTAAAGTCTTTTAATACGGTGGAGACGGTCTTGTCAGATCATAGGGCAGTTGTAGTGGAGGTAGGGTGGGAGGAAATGGCCGATAATTTATAGGAATTATTGGAAATTAAATATTAGTGTGTTAAGTGATGAGGAAGGGTTGGAGGGTTTTTCTATGCTGTGGAATGAGCTTTCAAGGGAAGCTCAGGAGGTGGAAGACATTGTAACGTGGTGGGACTCGGTGGCAAAGGAAAGGATAAAGTCCTTTTATGTGAGGGAGGGTAGGCGTATAAACACTTTAAAATATGGGCTAGCGAATTATTTAGAGGATCGATTACGAAGTTGTTATGGGCAGGGATCGGTTAGTGGTGTTTACCCCATGGACGAGATTGTAGACATAAAAGAGAGCTTGCGAACGTTGCATAATGAGCGGTTTCAAGCGGTGAGGGTGCAAGCAGGATTAGAAGAAGTTTTGTGGGGAGATAGGCCATCCGCGTGTGTGTTGAGACAACAAAAGCAAAAGCAGGCGCTCACGGCAATCCCGAGCTTGGAGGTAAACGAGACGATGGGAATCCATAGAGCAGGTCAAGTGATACGAAACACAAAAGCTATGAGTGCATATGCGGATACATGGTATAAAAAAACACTGGACTAGTAGTGGCGTGGATGAAGTGGAATTAAGTAAGGTGTGCACGTAATGCTGAGTGCATTTTGGGTCACAGTGATAGGAAGGCATTTGGGTGGGGTTATTACTGAGGAGGAAATTGAAATTGCTTTACACGGAATGAGGAAGGGTAAGTCCCCGGGTATTGATGGTTTACCGGTGGAATTTTATTTGCAGCATTGGGAGTTGATTGGGAAGTTCATGGTAAGATTATTAAATTGTATGAAGGAGAAGGGTACGTTAGGGGATAAGCAGAATACGGCAGTTGTGGTGTTGGTCCCGAAAGGCAAAGGGCAGCCAAACCTTGGGAAGTATAGGGCGATATCGTTGCTCTGTGCAGACTATAAGGTTTTCGCAAAAATTTTGGGTAATAGGGTAAAATGCGTGGTGGGGAGGGTCGTTTCGCCATCGCAGTATGGGTTGCCGGGCAGGTCGATGTTAGAAGGGCTTATAAGAAGGGCTTATAAGAAGTTTTGTGGAGTCAAACGGGGGAGGGGAAGGGGGCGGCTTTACTGGCCTTGGACTGGCGAGCCGCCTATGATAGAGTGGAAAGAGGTGCACTGCCAGAGTATTCTTCGGAGACAGGGTTATGGAGAAGAAATAGTTGGGTGGGTAAAAACACTGTATAAGGGGGCAAGGATGAGGGTACAAATAAATGGGTGTATGGGGACGGACTTTTGAGATGGTAGAGAGGTTTAAGACAAGGGTGCCCTATGTCACAGATCTTATTTGCATGTTTTCAGGATCCCTTTTACAGATGGTTGAGAGCACAGTTAGTTCCCGGGGTGGGGGTGGGGTAGGGGAAGGGGTTTGTTGGCGGCATTAATAGGTTATGTGGATGATACGACTGTTTTGGTGTGTGAACGTAATGTCTATGAAAGGGTTGGAAGATGTTGTGCGTGTGTTTGAACGTGCCACGGGTATGAAGGTAAATAGTGAAAAGTCGATGATCATGGGGTTGGGTACCTGGAAAGGGGGTGGAATGGAGAGCTGTAACGTGGTTTAACACAACTGCGATGTCATTAAAGATTTGCGGTATTATTTATAGAGACGATTCGGGAGGAAAATTCAGTAAGGACGTTGGAAAAGGTCATTGGTCGTCTGGGTGTTTTGAGGCCCCAACATCTCACTCTGGCCCAACGTGTGATTGTTGTTAACGTTTTATTGTATAGTAAGGTGTGGCACGTTGCGGCTGTATTCCCAATTACAGGAACAGCGATCAATGGAATATTGAGAAGAGTATTTACCTTTTTGTGGGATCGAGGTGTGATTGGTTAAAACGTGAGGTTGTTATGTTACCTGTACGTCGAGGAGGTTTAGGATTGTTGGACTTAAAGCTAGGGTGAAATGTTGTTTTTCTAAAGTGGGAGGTTTGGCGTGTGGGTGTGATGGCGGGAAATATAGACCAAGTATATACGAGGTGAAAAAAAGTGGTATAGAGGGAATGGAGTTAAGGGAATGTGAGATTGTACTATGAGCTTTGTTGATGGTAAAGGAACGGAGGAACATTCGCATAAGGGTTTTAAGTAGGTTACTAGGGGGCACGTGCGCAGCTCCAGTAGAAGGTTTGTTCCCCATGTACTCGTGGGAAAATATATGGCTCCGATTTAGCAAGTTGAAATTACGGCCTAGGGTGCGTGAAGTCATGTTTCGTTTTTTTACATGGTATATTGCCGTCAGGGGCAATACTACGATCCAGAAGAGTCGTGGTGGGAGGCGGGTGTGGGTTTTGTGGTGGGGAAGACACGGCTTTTCACGTTGTCTATTTTTGCGAAGGTTTAGAAGATGTCAGGAGTTGGTTGGGTAGGGTGGTACAGAGGGTGGAGGCAGAGGAGTGCAGTGTCCTGCGTGCGTTAAGTCTCGACATCGGTGGATTAGACCAGGACGTTGAACGGGCTTTATAGATTTATATTATCGTGGATTACATTTATATTTCGTGGGTAATGCGGGGAAAAGGGGTCAGTGAGGTAAGAAGGCGTGTCTTGCAATAACGTTTTATCGTACAATGTGTAGGAATAGGGAATTGTATGGGAGGAGGTGGGATAAGGGTTTTTCGGACGGTTATAAAAAGGCTCACTCTTGAAAACCCTTGTGAATCTGTGATAAATATACGGGCATGCCGAATAAGTTGTCGTGTAGGTCAGTGGGCAATAGCTGGCTCGTCTCTTGGGGGGAAGGAGTGAGTTGCGTGAATATGAGTTTGGGCATGAATGTTTTTTAGTTGTTATGGATGTGTGGTTGTAGATTCAGGGATTAGGGTTACTTATTGTACCTTTTGTGTACAAAATGACTGGGGTGCCTTTATATATTGTTATATTTTTGATGCTTCCTTTGTGTAAAGACTCGTTGTATTCTGAGTCACTAGTTATTCTTAGTTTTGTTTTTGACTGTGTTATAGAGGTTCAGATATTTGGGCATATGAACGTGCATATATATGTGTATATGTATATGTGTGTATGTGTATGTGTGTGTATGTATATATGTATGTATATGTGTGTATATATATATATATATAATATATATATATATATATATATATATTATATATATATATATATATATATATATATATATATATATATGCATATGTATGTATATGTATGTGTATATATGCATGTTTTATCCCTTCCCTGTTACTGTTTCAATTAGTCTGTGAGTCACCAAAGTATTAAAGGGATATAACACGTGTACATTACCCTGAGTTATCCAATTGTATCCTATAAATATGTAGCAACATTATGATTTTTGTTTGTGATTCAAACGTAGTTCTTAGGTATCAAGATTGAACACTTATGGAATGGATGGAAATTGCTGATGATTAAATATGATCGTCAATTTATATAATATTTTATTATGTTAATGAATTTGTGTTAGAGTAAATCATTGAATTTGTGTCTAAGTTTGGAATTTCTATAAACAATTTTATATTTTTGTATGCAAATTACATAAACTATTGTTTAAACATCAATGTAACATGTTTGTATGATTTGCATGTGGGTTATAATGGGGTTTTAAGTGGTGTTTCCACCAGTGTTTATATTTGTTACGCAGTTATATCTTTTGGTATGTGTGTGTTTAGTGAAACGTACGTATGCATTTTATGGTGTGTTTGTCGTATATATCTATACGTATTAGTTAAAGATTGGTATTTATTGTTGTGTACCTCGTTGTACTCTATGGATTATGTATGGTGATGCTATTTAATTTTTAAGCAGCCTTGTATTTATGATGTTTTAAATAAAATATAAAAAAAAAATACTAGAAATACCAAGCTCCTTCCTCATATTAAGAACCTTTGTAGATCTGGGACACCCAAGAATAATTCTGAGAGCTTCATTCTGCGTTAACTCCAAGGGTCGGAGAGAACTTTCCCTATCTAATATCAGCATGGGAGCAGCATAATCAATTAAGGACCTGACGTAGGCTATGTACATCATTCTCACGATTCTCACATTAGCACCATAGTTGGGGTTGTAGCCAGCAACAGTTTTGGGAGCATTTAGCCTAGCTTTACATTTCTTATTTAGTTGTGGTATAGTGGATTTGTTAAAGGGTACATCTACACCAAGATATCTGTAGGTTTTAACGTAGCTGATGATTTCACCCTGCAAATAGATGGGAGGGGGATGTCGTTTGCTTGTTAATATCTTTGTTTTAGAGGAAAATATTATGAGGCCTAGTCGATTACAAATTACTTGAACTTCATTGAGAATCGTGCTCATCTTCTTATGCCCTGTTGTATGTATCATGATGCCATTTATTGTCTGCATCGCTCTTGGGCCGTGCAGACCTCCTGCGCAAATGCACTTCAGTTCCCTGACAGCAGTAGTGTGAGGTGGTGCTTGTCGCGCCTTTGTCGTCAGACCAGGAGAACTACCATTAGTCAACATGGCGTGCAGTTATAGACGCAGGATTAACACTGTCGGTGTTGAACTTCTCAGTGGGACAATAACGCCAGCGTCAGCCCAGGTATTACTACCTAAAATCATCAGAGACACGTATGGAATTCAGGATGGAGAGTTGTACGGCGTAGCATTGAACGGAGCACGTAGATTTTTTGTGAAACTGCTCTCAGCAACGGTTTATGAGTCGTTGGTTAACCGTTTTCAGGACGTAAGTCTTGATGCAACACCAGCTGTGCATGTGAGGATGATTGATGTATCCAGACATTATACATGGATTAAACTGCGTAATGTCCCCTTTGAGGCGGATGAGACAGATATCAGAAAAGTTTTTGAGGAATACGGAACTGTTCATTTGGCCCAGCATGGTAAGTGGGTGTCGGGTGCTTACACAGGTATGCCGGAGGGCGCTTTTAACCTAAAAATGACATTGCGACACCCCATACCGTCTTACGTGTACCTAAAGGAATTCAGGACACAGGTCATGGTGTCACACGCGGGGAAAAGGCGTACATGCCGACTGTGTGGGGAATATGATCACATAGCGGCAGAGTGTGGGAAGCGGCAACGAGCTCCTGGCCCAGGGGTGGAGACATCCGCTTCTACACCAGGGGAAGCAGGCGTTGATCAACGACGTGAAGGAGGGCGTGGTCGTCTATGGAGCGAGATAGTGGATGAGGCGTATAAGGCTGGGGAGAGGGTGAGGCCCTTGACCAGTTACCTGGTCCAGACACACTTCCAGTAGATCGGGTTGAGCAAAAAGTACAGGAGGAAGTGTTGGAACTTGAGGAAGAATTAGCCGAGGTTCTGAAGTCCTTGTCACCGACTGAGGAGGTGGCTGCTCCTGACAGGGTGGTAGAAGACGAGGTGAAGGCTGTGGGGCATCAAAAACAGAATTATTCGGACGACGGGAGTGACAGCGTGACTGAGGTGTCACCGAGATCTTTGCCACTGTGTACAGTGGAGGTAAAGGTACATTGTGAGGCATCCCCAGACCAAGCCATGGAGGATGCGCCTGTCACAAGAAAGAGAGCCGCTGCATCGGATTCAGATGATGTCCTAACGCCAGCGCAGCGGACTGGGAAGCAAATATGGGCAGAAGGTGAAGGTAGTGGTGGCCATGACAAAGGGGAAAAAAGG
>NC_069452.1:33572074-33602175 GCF_026875155.1 Cherax quadricarinatus | reverse complement strand
TGTGACGCCCCCAGTGAAGAGTGGGGAACGTGATTTCGGGACCATCGTAAAGGGGTGGTAAAATTAGTGAATAATGTTCCCGGGGGGCGGTGCACGGCATGGGTGTGCCCAAAGGGGAAATACCCGTGTGTTAACCTCGCCATCGGCCTCAGTTTTAATGGAGTGACCCTAATGTGTATAATGTTAGAGACGTTTTAATGTTTGTAAATGGTAATGTAATCGGATAATAACATTGAGTTAAGAAATGCGGGTTTGTGAAATGGATCGCCTGCTCCGAGTGAAAGTGTGACTCTCGAGGGGGCAAGAAGCTTTATGGAATCACGTTTTAAAAACCCGGGACAAACCGCGGATACCTCGTCCTCCCGGGTTTAAGAGCTGTCTTTTAGAGGACATCAAAAATGGATGGGGAATGGGGAAATAAGGGTATCAATCACCACAGTTAGTAATTTTCTAGTTATAGAGATGTGTGGCAGTTAGGTATTTTGAAATTGGATGGGTTTATGAGTGATCCAGCACATCAAGTGACCCCAGAGAACATTGGAAAGGGTTGGGATTATGTCAAATTTTTTCCCCTGTGGATTTTCCCATGTGTATCCTCCCCCCCCCCTTTATTCGCTAAACTAAATAAATTATACAGTCAAAATTAATTAGTAGCGCGTGCTTGGGGGTGCTCCCCAATTTTTATGGTCTCGGATAGATGTGGTAAGTTTTGTGAGGGTCAAGGGGCCACTGTAGTGACCAGGGGGTTTTTAAGTTTTCTCACATGTCACACGGGGTGCTACGATAAAATAGGGTTTTTCCCCCAATGAGATTACTTGTTGTATATAATTTTGAGGTTTACAACAGATAAGCACCTATAAAATTTCCACGATCTTGCAGTCGCCAAATTGGCTGAAATGTCTAAAGAGACGATGAAAGGTAGCCTGTGCCCTCCACAGAGACCCCCGGGGGCATTTGTGAACGGGAAACGAGGAAACTCTTTCTCCCCAAACCAACCTCAGACGCGACGGTGCCTAGAACCCTCACTAATCGCCGTCACCGACACTATAAAAACGCAACACTGGAAACTCCCAAAAATTTCAAAAACATTGGCATACATGATACTTAAGCAGCCCCAAACCCCAACAACCACAGGAGTCACATGTTTTCATCGTCTACCCGTCCTCATCATAGGTAGAGGTTGTTTTGATAAGGACCTCCCTTTCGCAGGGGCCAGTAGGCCTTCTACAGTGTTCCTCCATTCTGATGTTCTTTTGACATTCCTCAGGTCATGTGCGTAAACATCTCACTCTCCCCTTTATATAAAATTGTCTTTCTACCTCTGTATGTTAGAAGTGATCAAGGTCCCAGAACCGAAACGTTTTCTAATAAATATGTTTTTGTGTTTGCTTACGTGTCTTTCAAAACCCAACAATATTCTCACCTTCCTTGTTGTCGTTCTTTCGTGACGATCCCAGTAGTCGATCACATTCGTTGGGTAGCACTGAGAATGTGTTGGGGGTTTTCCCAAGGGAGTTTCCACAGCAGTCTCTTTCTTCTTCATCGTTTCTGGCTTTCCATTCGTCTTCTTGTCGTCAACTTCGTCGTCCCTGCTGTCCAGCCACTGACCACGATCCTTTTTGACTGAGGACTACTACGAATCCTCTTGTTTTCCTCGGTCAATCGCCGTATCTCCATCTTCGCTGCCCTCAATTCTTCCTTAAGTTGCTGGTAAAGTTGCTCGATGGAAGGCATCTTGGTTCAGTCCACGGGAGCAAACAAGACACTTCTTCACAGAGTTAAGTACAGGTCACCACTGAGTTAAGTACAGGTCACCACTGAGTTAATTTACAGGTCACCACTTCTTTGATAAAAATCCAGTAATCTATTTGCCTTATTATGTACGCTTAGGCATTGCTGTCTTGGTTTAAGGTTGCTGCCTACCATAACCCACAAGTCCTTTTCGCAATCTGTATGGCTAAGTTCTACATTATTTAACTTATAAGTGCTAGGGTTATGGACACTCCCGAGCTTCAGAACCTTGCATTTATCTACATTGAACTGCATCTGCCACTTTTCTGACCAAGAGTTAGAGTTTGTCTAAATCCTCCTGAGTTCCCTAACTTCTACGTTTAAATTTCAATATCCTACCTATCTTCGTGTCATCGGCGAATTTGCTCATATCACTAGTAATTCCCTCATCAAGATCACTGATATATATTATAAACAACAACGGGCCCAAGACTGATCCTTGTGGAACGCCACTTGTTACAGATCCCCACTCGGATTTAACCCCATTTATGGACATCTGCTTCCTGTCTGTGAGCCATGATTCGACCCACGAGAGCACCCTTCCCCAATGCCATGACCTGTACTTTCTTAAAACAGTCTTTGGTGCGGAACTCTATCAGATGCCTTACTAAAATAAAAGTAATTAATATAAAAATTCTTAAAGTAAATAATATCACACAACCTTTTAAATTTAAAACTACAGAAACTCAAGATTTATCGCCACAGAAGACAGCACTCAATTCCGAAGAACCCTGGAATCATCGCTTATCTCTAAAACCCAAACAATTTAAACCCAGAACACGGTTCTATAACATAGTGAACCACTCCCCAAGAAACTTCTTCATTGCTATCCCACATAAGAACATAGAACACTGCAGAAGGTATACTCACAACTTGTCCAATACCCCTGCCAAGCTCCCCAAGACTCTATAACTCCACCGGTAGATATCAGTTTGCAGCATTCTCCACCTGACCTCAACATTCTGAACATGACTATAAATACTCCCGTACCTTCCACCCACTTGTGAGCTTCCCTTTCATAGTTTTACACAGCTCCTCGGCTATGCTGATGATCTTCCCACTCGTAGTGAATGGGAAAGGCAATTTAGAACGACAGGCTCAGAGAGCTTTGGACCTAATTACGCAGTCTTGCAAGGAACTAGACCTCAAGGTCTCGGCCGAGAAATCTCTTGCAATGATGTTCAAGGGACCAGATCCTGTGAATAGATTACGTATTCAGGATATAGAACTTGATTTGGGCAGGCTCCTACCCGTACTTGGGAATCTACATTGATAAAAAGCTGACCTTTTAGAAACAGGCCCAGTATGTCAGGTCACGTACTCTACTCAGACTCAACGCCTTGAGAGCCAGACGAGGCACCGTGAAGGGGCAAGCAAAGATGTACTTCACTTGTACTATATACAAGCTATACGCTCGCTCATTGACTACGGTGCACCGGCGTTAGCTCATCTCTTCCCGCAGAGCAGGCAAAGAGTGGAGGGTCGTACAAATCAGGCGATAACAACTATGTTGGGGCCCCCCATCTGGACCAACAGTATTGTCTAGATCTGAGGCCCGGCTTCCTTCCTTGGCTGACAGGTAAGATACATAAACGCCTGCAAAGTGGTCACGATTTTGCACAGGCAGCAGGTACCCCACAAAGGAGATGGATATTGACAATCATGGCACAAGATCCCCACTCTTCACGGACTACTCCTGGATTCGTTGTTTTGTGCTGTGGTCGGAAGCTGCTGCCAATACAACTACTCCTTGAGAAGAGTTGTGACCTTTCCCTGTTGCTGGGTACCATCCACCACCTCCCTGGCGCCCAGATCCAGCCGATGTTTGCATCATGCAGCTACCCACTCTAAAGCATCTCTGCAGTAAAGACACTCTCAGCAATCATGCTGAGACAAACAGGGACACTGGCAGAGGGAGGCACATGTGCAGTGTATTTCACAGATGGTTCTGTCGACCCTGACAGGAAGAGAGCAGAAGCTGGACTGTACCACAAGGGTTTCACACACAAGGCTGGCGACTCCCTGACCACTGCACGATCCTTAAAGCTGGCTGGTGGCGATTCAGCAGGCATTGTCACATGCCCTACGATATCGACTCCGCCTGTCATACATGTTGATTCCACCTCTGCAATCAATGCCCTCTCCCCTCCTCAACCACAGGACAATGTTCACT
The DNA here is from genome assembly GCF_026875155.1 of Cherax quadricarinatus. Taxonomy (NCBI): domain Eukaryota; kingdom Metazoa; phylum Arthropoda; class Malacostraca; order Decapoda; family Parastacidae; genus Cherax; species Cherax quadricarinatus. The sequence goes on along the minus strand of NC_069452.1, from coordinate 33,598,211 downwards.
CATCACATCGATCCTGAGCATAATGACAGCCTTAGAAGTTCGGGTAACAGATCGACATTGAACTGGATCCCCAGCCATGCGGGATCCGGGGAAATGAGGCGGCAGATGTGCAGCCAAGGCAGCAACAGACTATCCACATGTTGGGTTTGCTGTCCCAATCAGCCTACGACAGACCAAACTGGGCTCCCAGACCCATAAACTAGGGGGAGGTTTTTAGGTATACCCCATCTCAACAGGGTCCCGGCACGACTGGGGAGAACCCCCCATATGTAAAGCTACCCAGAGCGCAGTGTACCGCCTCCTCGGCTTTTTTTGGGGTTTCCCCAAGCCAAATGATGGTGACAGGCGGGGGAGGGGATGTGCCAGTACGTCGCACGTTGCCCAGGGGCCCCCTAACACATATCTTCTGGGTGCAAGTTCTGAGACACTCCGGGAAATAGAGTGTTTTCCCTCCCGAAGGGAACCAGAGAGACTGGGCCACACTAGTGTACCATGGATCAACAAACCCAAAAACCTTTTTACCTTGATAACGACATTTCCTTCCTCGCTAGTTCCATATTTAGGAGTACATACGGTGTTTTGTTAAAGAGTCACATTTTGAATGCCCAAAGAGTGTTTGAACAGCTATGTTCGTCATTGTAAAAACCTTTCTCCCTCGGGACCCAGGACGGGTACGCAAGTTTGAGCTGTGTCAAGATACGGTCTGGCAAACATTTACTACAACACCCAAAAAACTTCAGTACGCCATTCAGAAGCCGATTATGACACCTTGACCATCTCGTTCACGGAGTCATACCTTACAAAAGTAGGCAATGGCTTTTGCCGAAAAAAAAGAGGCCGCGTGCTCCATGAACACGACGGAAAATCGATTTGAAATGTGGGGCGAAATTTAACGAAATTTGCGGGGGGAAGGGGAAGATCCTGCCTCATTGTGCAGATGGGGACAGCCCAAACCTTTTGGACCCGGGACATAAAAAGGGTGGGGAAAATAAACCCGCACCCTCCGAAAACCAAGTGGGAGGGAAACACTGGGGACAAGAAAAAGAAGAACCGTCCACCCAAAGGGAGCAGGAAACCACCCAAACGCCCTGGCAAATTCAAGGTGAAGTCTTAGGGGGACCAGAACCCACTAGGGGTTTTTTATCCCGGGAATCACGAAAAACCTGAAGTTCAAAGATATGGTTTAAATTGGGGGAAAACCCAAATTTTTGACCCTCTCAAAAAGGGAAATTTAAAACCCCCCTTGAAGGGTCATGGAACAGATGTCTTCACCCGGAGGATGGGACTTGGGCAAAGTCACCAAGGGTGTATGATGCGACACCCCTGATGATCCCCTCGGGCGTGCAGCTCCCCAGTGTGGTGTCGCCAAGTTCAAGGCAAAGAGGGCGGGAACGCCCCAAACCCCACGGGTTCTCTTTCAGTATGTAGGCCCAAACCCCAAATCCAGCGGACCTCGGTTTTGGGGCAGGTACGATGTCGGCCCTTCACAGCAAAAACCAGTTCCCGTTCAAGTGTCAGCGTTATGGAAACCTGGGGCACTTGCCGCGAAAAATCTGGGGTGTCGCAGCCAGCACCACCCTACCGAGGAATGCATCACCAAGCTAAAAAAAGCATCGCCCCCCCTCCAAAACCCCGAACTGCAGGAGAAAACACCGTGGAATCCTCGATGCCCCGAGAGGCTCGCCAAATTTTAAAAAGAATCGGAGACCCCCAAAAACTCGGAAACAAGCTACGACGGATCATCAACGTGGGTCAGAGAACCTGCCTCCCAGTCTCTCGCAGCAAAAAACCAAGTAAAGCCCAGGAATTCCCAAACCCCTCGAAGCCTCAACCACGTAAAGGGTCAAGAACCTCCTGACCCCTCCCACGAAAAAACAAAAAAACAAAGGAAAGGGGGGCTCAACGGGTGCTCGGGTCTTTGCGATGCAGGCTGCACAAAACGAGCCCCCCCGGCCATAGCACGAAAAAACGCAGGCACTCCTTCCCGGCAAGGAGCTTTGCGACTCAACGGGCCCCCTCCCAGCAACCGGGCTTAAACCCTGGTATACGCAACAGCCCACATGTACAAAAAGAAACCCAAACCCCTCAGCAGTCCACAGACCACAGCACCCCAGATAAACCCACTGTTTCGCCCCATCTCCAAAGGGCCCTCCCGGGGGGTTTTTGGCATCATCAAGGTGTTCAGGTTTTTAATTTTTGCAACAATAACCCCCCGGAACAACGAGCGCATTCGGCAGATGGTCAGTACTCTCCTGAAGTGTGCTTTCTGCCCGAAGAGGAGACAGTGGATGCCATTAATTGCGGGTTCTCAAGGGGGGCAGGCCGTGTCCAGCTCGGGAAACAACAGGATGGAATAACCTGGGGTACCAAATAAACCCCTAAAGGTCCTACGGGAAACATTCAGGGCCTGGGGGCAAACAGCACCCTTTGGAGGCAGAAAATTTGGGGTGGGGTTGACTCGTCTTGTAAAAGAAACCTGACTGTCCCGACTATGTCCCCAAAGACTACCCATGGGGGGTATTTTCGGACAAGACCGGGTTTATGCAGAGGCACAGCTTTATTTGTACCCAATACATATCACGGGTTTAAGCCAACCCTGTGGACGTGGGGGGTGCGAGGTAAGGCCACCCTTGTGACATTCTGGGGCACCCTTTACCATTTTAAAACCTACAAGACCCAAGAACACCCTCGAATTGCGGGGGCCTCGCACTGCACCATGAGTGTATTATTGTGGGTGGAGATTTAAAATGCACATCACCCTATTCTGCACTCTACTCAGAAACCCAATGCTGTGGCAGACAAAGCATGCTCCTAACGATATTCCGGGAAAAGTTGAAAACAGGGAGACCCCACACCCCTGTTGGGGGCGCCTCGCCTTACCTTGGGGTCAAGAAAAACCGCAGCAGGACCCACATGGGAAATCATCCTCACCTTGTGTGACCACTTTGCAGTGATAAACCCCCTTTAAACATCAACGGGCCCTCCCCAGTTGGCTGCCCTAGAGGGGACTTTAAAGGGGGCCCAACGGGAAAGTGTTCCGGTTTATCTTCTAAAGGGTGGTCCACATATTCTATCTGAAGACTGTGTACGTGAACAGGAGCTAATCCGTTCTCAGGAGCAGATGGAAATTTCCCAAAAGAATCCGCAGGACGCACTCAAAAAGGTTGGTGGTTCTACAACGACGAGGTGGGGGAGCAAAACCCCCGCATCAACTCTTTAGGAAATATACGGCGAAACCCCTACGGCAGAAAAAAGGGGAATACTCTGATAGCCATTGTGCGCATGCCGCAGAATCCCCTTCTGAGAAAAAAAACTGAGAAATGGGGAGTGGTGCTCAACATTCGGACTCACCCCATTACTGAGAAGGGGAAAGGCAATTTTGAATGGAAGGAAAGCGAGGCCCCCAGACACCCGAACCCATCCCGGGAAGCAGGGAAATAGAGGAGTTTTTCACTTCCAGGGGGCCCCACTCAGCTCCACAGGCATCCGAATAAAAGACGATCTTTCCCAAAGCGCCGTAACGTACAACTGATGGAGCCCGGAAAGATGCGACTGTTGTAGACCTCAGGACTTGGAACTCTGACGTGCCTTTAAGAAAACGGTGACACTCCCCCGGGGCATCGATGGGTGAGTACCCTGATTGAAAAATTTGGACCTTATGCAACACAGGGGAATCTTTTTGAAGAAACGTTTCCAACGTGGTTTTCATCAGCCGTACAAAGTGAAATGGGTAAGGAGAGAAAGTTTGAGGTAATCAGTCCCTAAACCGAATCGAGTTTTTCATCCCTTCTTGTAGGAATGCAGATGGGCCCCAGAGAGGGGGCTTATATAGCGGTGAGTGGTTAAAAGCGGGATGAGGTGAATCACAGGGGGACCCCCACTAGGAAGTAGGTTCGTCCCAAAGGTTGGGGAAAGGGTTTTGAAGTCTTTGTAAAAAGTTTCCCATGATTTGCAGTGTCTGCAATGTGTGAAGGTTTAGAAAACGTTGCCAACCTTTGGAGACGACCTACTTAACTAGTGGCGGGTCCCACGTGATCTCCCCTCATCCTCTTTAACTCATCTCCCCGCAGATAAAAACCACCTTTTGGGCCCCTATCTGCACTTCTACAAGGTGAGGGAAAAAACCATCGATTCCAGGTTGGGGGAGATTCCCTAAAAACTTTACTTCCTTACCCATTCTATTTGTATGGACTGAGAACCCACTGTGTGGCAAAACGTTCCTTCAAAAAAGACCCAAATTTTTTCATAGTGTTCAATTTTCAACTTTCTTTTTCTAACCTTTCTTATCCATGATTGCACGGGCTGGGCAGAGTGATGGGAGCCATAGTAGACGTCATTAACAAGTCTGGGGGGCCCGGCACTCCAGCAGCTTGAAAAAGCTCAATCGTCCCCAATCCAAACCCCCAAGGCCCAGGCAGGGGAAATTAAACAATATGCGTATGAGCCCCCAATCGGCCCACTGTTACCCCCAAGACTGCTGAGAGGTGGTGTTAAACCGCCCCCTATGAAATTTTGGGGCCCCTCTATCATCACATTTTTGGGCTTCACCAAAGGAGGGGGAACAGCAGAGTGATCCACTCTACAAAAGCCAATTGCTGATAGCAAAAAAAAACCTAGTATCGTCGTTTACCTCGCCCTTGGGAAAAGGCATTGAGTACCCACCCCCACAGCAATTCTGCCAATACTAGTCGGGGGGAATCAAAGGACGCCCCTCTGGTAGAGTCCTACCTTAGGGGCAGGCTCCCCTGTGTCAGCTTTCAGGCCAAATCTTCCAAAAACCCCTAGAAACGGTACCCCACAAGGAGGTTGCTCAGTCCCCTGTTTAACCCCTTTGCAGGAATTGTGAGCCTTCCCTTTTATAGTGGTACCCCTTCCTAGCTTCTGATGATTTTGCACATAGTGTGGGAAAGGCCCAATTTAGAACGAAGGCTCAGAGAGCTTTGGCCCTAATTTGCAGCTTGAAGGAACTAGGCCTCAAGATCTGGGCGAGAAATCCTTGAAATAGTTCAAGGGACCATTTAAAACCCGGGGTTTCCAAACCCTGTTCCCCCGGGGAAATGGGGCAAATAAACAATTAAAAATTTTTTAGACTTTTTTATCCTTCCCCAGTTAGAACAGCAATATGTACACTTTCAGTGATAAGTTAGTGAACTCCAGGTAAGCAAAAAAAAAATAAAGCCACAAATAGCAAACCGTGCTTCAACCACTCTAGAAGGGGAAATGACAAGGGCAGACAGGAGACGGTACCCACAAAACCCTCTGCGATTGAAAAACCTTTTCCTTTTTGGGCTAAAACCGGGTGCTAGTTGAACGCGGGGGCCCCTCTAAACCCTTAGCAACCTGGTTCGCGGTTGGGGGAAGCTGTAAATGAGGGGTTTTAAGCCCGAAAAAAGGGGTTAGACTCTTTGATCCCACACCCCCCCCCGAAAAGGGCTCAGGATTAGGCTCCCCTCCCAGTGGAAACCGTGCCGCCATGGCAAAAAATAAGAGGGGCTTTCCTCTCCCCCAATCCACTCTTAGAAAGAGCCAGCTTTTCTCGTGCCAAAACCCAAACCCCAAAACTTGAGTGAGACAGCATCAGACAGGCGCCAGCCCAAAGATACGGAGGACTTAGCCCGCACCCCTCACAAAAAAAAAAAAACCCACCCGGTGGGTTACTCAGCCCTGTAACACTTCAGACAGTATTACTCAGGCTGGCTCCCCTCAGGAAAAAATTATTAAAAAGAAAAAGAAATAATTCACAAAAATAACATATTTATTAAAACAGATAAAACAAAAAACATGAAAGGTATATCCTATTTGAAAGAAAAATGAAAAATGAAAAAATAAAAAACCATTTGAACTCAACACTAATACCCACAAGGTGTCTGGGGTTTTGGGAAATTTGTGAAACCGAGCCCGGGTGATGATAAAGGGGGGGGGCGCAGGTGTTTGGGGCCATCCACGGGTAGTTTTCAATTAAAACCCGTGATTTCTACCCCCAAGACAGGGAAAAAGGGTTTTTTACCGCGCAAAGCGGGGGGTTATGTCCTGCAATTTCATACAGGTGCACAGGTACTTCAAAAACAAAAAGGGGTTCTGGACATTTGTCCTTCTCCTGTTTGCTTTTTGTTTCCCGGGGACCCTCACTGACATCCAAGCGGAAAGATAACAGGTTACCCCGCTTAAAAATCACTCTTTTTGGTAGTGTACAAAATTCAAAAGACGTGGTGAATTACAACGTCAAACCCAAACAAGACTGAAAAGGGCAAAGTTTTTTATTGGTCAAAAGTGAAGCTTTCACCCAAAAATCCAGGCTAGAAAGTGCAGTGGCCGGACAAGGAAGATTTTGTAAATTAACTGAAAGGGAAATCTTAAAAAATCTCAAACGGCCTTAAATCTAAGTAGGTGTTGATCCCCAAATTTCAACACCACAACAAATCTCTAGGTTCGCGCCGTGCCTTCAAGCCTTAATAGCCTATGGGTAATTTTTTGGGAAGAAGAGGGGGAATTTTTCATTCCGAAGGGGGAAGGATGTAATGACCTCCTGGAATTACGAAGGGAGAGATTTTCCCTTTGCCTTATCTGTCAAAAATCCGTATAGCCTTTAAGGGGATTAATTTTGGGCCAAAAATACCTTTCCCACAAAGTAATTTCGTCATCCAGACGAGGGAAAAGGGTAAACATCTGTAATGGTGACCTCGTTTCCCCTTTTTGGGGTTGTACAATACGAAAACCCCCCATCAGCCTTTTTCACAAGGATGCACCGGTGAAGCCCATGGACTAGATGACTCCTCATAAACCAGCTTTAACAAAAATTCTATTCTGGAAGAGCTTTGCTTTTTAAGATTACTCTGTAGGGGGGGGAGTTTAATTGGTTTTTGAGTTTTCCCCCATCACATTTGGAAAAACCCACGACATTTTTTTTTGGGACATCCGAAAAAATAAGGAATTTACTGTAGAACCAGTTAAATTTTTTTGCTTGCGTTTATTTTTTCCCCCCATTAAAGGGTAGGATCCTTTGGGGGGACAGAATTTGAAAGTTTAATATTAAAATTTTAGAGTTTTTTGCAAAAGTTGAGTTGTCCCGAGGTAGAGGACAATCATTACTGGACTTTTTCTGGTGTAGAAAAGCTTTTTGTTTTATTAAGTGGGAAGTTTTAGTTTTTGGTCTTTCAATGGAGCTACCACATAATTTAAAACAGATAAATTTCTTACAACGCTAGGTCCCCAATTTTGCTTTCAAAATTGGCCAGGAGGGTTTCCCGCACCAAAACCCTTTTCTCCTGGGGTAGAAAAGGGCGGAATTTGCATTCTGTTACCTTTTTCTCTTGCTTTTTGCTGTCTTTAGGTTTGCCTTGGCAAGAGTGCCCCTGCAACTTTTAAGACGGATTGTAGAGTGTTGAGCTAAGTCTTCCCCATCCCCTCCCTTTTTGAGCACCCAAGAGGGCCTGTACATTGTGCCAAAGATCAGCTCAAAAGGACTATTTCCCCGTAACTCTTGCACCGTCTCCGTTGAGAAAAGCAAAAAAATTTGTGATTCATCCCGTCGTGGAAAGTGAGCAAAAACTTCTCTCTTGTTTTTTAAAGTTGGTGGAATCTTTCCAAGGGGCCTTTTGGGGCTGAGGATGATAGGGGGTGGATAAGTTTTGGGATTATCCCCCAAAAACCCCCGTTAAAAAAAACTTCCCCAAGCTTTGGCAGTAAGTTAGTACCTTTATCATTTTAATAGTTTGGAAGCCAAACAAGAAATGAATTTGTTAAAGCTTTGGAATAGCTTTAGTATTAATTTACCATGGGAATTTTTCGGGGGTTGGTTACTTTATCCAAATCGTAAATAAATTTTGATTTCCAGATTTTGACCCAGGTAGTGGACCTACCCAAAAATTTTAATTTAAATTTTGCCAAAAAGGGTTTCCATCAGCAGGTAAAATTTGGGAGGTGCAGGTTTAAAGGAAGCCAAAGGTTTTTCCAACCCGCTGACATTTCGGCAACACCTAATATGATTTTTCACTCTTTCTTTAATTTTGGCCAAAAAAAATTTTTTGTGATTCTATACAGGTTTTTGGAATTCCAAGTGACCCCCAAAAAGTATTTGAGCTTATTAATTTTGGGTCTATACTTTGTTGGGAAACCCCTAACCTGTTAAACAATTGCCGGCCCTCATCTCCTTTCCAGTCTCAGTGCGATCAAATAACGTTTTTTTAATTTATATTGAAGGTGACCCAAAGAGGGTTTACCCTGGGTGCCCCAAAACGAAATTTAAAGAAGGGGCCTTTCTTTTTTCCTCCCGGAAGGACAGTCCCCCGGGTGGAAAAAAACATCTGGCAATCCCCGCAACCTGGGGGAAAAGGAAAGGGTTGATCGGGGGTTTTTCACTTTATTTTCGAGGCTCCGGCCGGGGTGCCCCGAAAACAACGTGCTATTCCCAGATCGGGTCGCCAAGGATGGTCAACATTCTCTCCCAAAAACCCTTGGGATGTTGCCCCATAAAGGGCCCAAAACCCCGAGAAAAATTAATCATTATAGGTTCAGGACAGAAAAACGTTTTAATGTTTTACCCCTTTAAAACACTGCATCTTCATGGGGAATCCTTTTGAGACACCACGCAAGTACCCAGTGTAAATTTTTATGTGCATAAATTTTTTGAAGGGGAAAAAATTACTCCCCCAAAGCTTTTCCCAATTTAAAAAAGGAATTTAAAAAAGTATTTTGAAAGGGGAATATTCCCTCTTTTACATGGAAATTTCCAGTATCTCTAAAGGTCTTTTTCTTTAGTTGTTTTGAGTTTTTCCTGAAGGGAAATAAGACTTTTTCAAAATAAGGGGGCCCTACCTTTTTTTCTTTTGGGGAATGTTACTAGGGATATTAGATTTTTCCCCAAGGGGGGGGGTTTAGGGGGGAGTTGGGACTGATGTGACCTACTTTTTGCACTGAAAAACGACAGCTTGCCCTTTACTCTTGTTGACGTTGCAAATGGGTCGTTCTGGGTGGTGTCTCTCTGGATACTGTTGTGAGAGCCCATAGTAGTTTCCTTCCGCAGGTGGCCCTATGTTGAGAAGCTTTTGGCTCACGGTACTTAGTTGGGTGCCGTAGCGTTCCCCTCCGGCGGGACTTCATTCTCCAAGGTTTACGATTCCCGTTAGCCAGGCTGTTGAAAAAAAGGGACCCCCGGGCAAGGGCGGTTTGTTTCGAAGGTTTCGCCAACCCGGCGCCTCCCAAAGCGGGTTAAGTCACACCTGCAAAAAAAGACTCGAACCCCTGGTCCCCCGATCCAGCGGTTTCAATCAGAATAAACTGCACCCGCTCCCAAAGTTAGGGGACCCATTTCTTTTTCCGTGTAAAAACTTTTGGTTTGCTGTTCACAAAATCCCGGGGTTTACCAAGTGTCGTCTACCCCGCTTAAAAATTCTTGCAGTATTTGGGTGGGGTAATGATATCTCCAACACTTGGTCTTCACTACTTTATAACCAAAAATTCAGCGTCATTTTTACTACGTAAAATTTCCCGTGCCTTAAAACCATAGTGCTGTTGAAACCAAAGATGCCCAATGCGTTCCCGGGCCCCCTCAAGGTCGAGCCCGATTTTCAATTTTGAAAAATTGCTCGGTTCGGCTCATTGAAGCGGGGAACAAACTGTACTGCTTTTTTTAAAAAAAAAAACATTTACAGAAGCGAAAAAATGCCTCCCTTTTTTTTTTCCCTATCAAATTTTTCCCCCCGCAATGCTCTCTGTTCCCTGTTTGCTCGATTGATTTTTTCCCCTCAAGTACCAACGACGCGATTCACCCTTTAGAAAACCCAGCGCACTATATGACCATTTGCTCCCTGGTGTATCATCTTCCTCCTGCGAGAAATAGTATTTTTGCCCTACTCCCGTAGAGGGGGGAGTCGATGTGCCATCTCTTCTTCTATAAGTTTGTCAGCACAGTGAATGCAGTTGCGCAGCTGTGAGAGGGTTTGTATGTATGCCAATGGAACGAGCAAAATTTTCCCCAACGGTAGGGGGCAATTTAGGTAGGTTAGCAAAGTATAGCGACACCGCGTTTACCGTTAGGTGGGATAAGTTATTCACTATGCACTTACGATTGCAGAATACCCCAACATAACACGTTAATTTGCAGAACCGCTTAGCTATGCCAGTACGATTGCAGAATGCTAAAGCAAAATGACTGCAAAAAATTTTCCCACCAACAGGCAAATAACAACTGACACGCAAAATTTGTAAAGAAGCCAGACAGCAAGCTGCACAAAGTTCCTGCTACGAGCTTCACCAAGCCAACCCCTTTCTCTAAGTCCAGCTCAAAATCTGGCAGGCCCCATATTACAACCCCGGATTCCAAAAGGCCCTTTTCCCCGGGTGTAATGGGAGCAAATAAACAAGTAGAAAAAGTTTTGACTTTTTTCCTTCACCATTTAAACAGCAATAGCATTGTACAGTGATAAGTATATGCATCCCGGTAACAAAGCAGAAATAGAAGCCCCAAATAGCGACCGTGCTTAAACCCGCTCGAAGGGAATGGGCAAGGGGGAGACGGAGAGCGGTACCCACAAAACCTCTGTGATTGCCAAAACCACTTTTTATTTGGCAGAACCGGTCGCTGTTTAACGACGGGGCCCCATCATCAACTTTCTTCAACCGGTTCGCTGGGGTTGGGGGGGTTTTCGTAAATGAGGGGGTTAATGCGCCCAAAAAAGGTTACGTATCTTTGCAGCCAAGCCCGATCCTGTGAAAAGATTACTTATTTTAACAGAATTGAGTGGACGGCTCCTACCCGTACTTGGGAATCTCTTGAAAAAAGCTGACCTTTCAGAAACAGGGCCCAGTTGCAGGTCACGTGTCTACTCGACTCAAAACCATAAAAGCCCTGCGAGGGACCGTGAGGGGAAGCAAGATGTACTTGTTTTCTTTTTAAAGCTATCGCTGTCATTGACTACGGGCACCGGCTTTAGTCATTCCCTTCCCCCAGAGCAGGCAAAAGGGGGGAGGCGTTCAAAACCCGGGGATAAAACTTTCTTGGTGCCCCCATCTGGGACCAAAAACAGTATGTCTCAGATTGAGGCCCGGGGTTCCTTCCCCTTGGCTACGGTAAGATCATAAACGCCTGCAAAGTGGCCCGACGACCCACAGCAAGGTACCCCACTAAGGAGACGGTATTAACAACCTGTCACAAAATCCCCCACTCTTCAGGACTACTCCTGGATTCGTTCGTTTTGTGCTGCTGGGCGGAGTGGTCTGTGAGAAGAAATTTTGACCTTCTGTTGATGGGTACCATCCCCCACCTCCCTGGCGGCCAGATCCAGCCGAATGTTTTCATCATTGCAGTACCCAAACTCTAAGTGTCTCTGCAGTCAAACCACCCTCAGCAATCATGCTGAACAAGCATGGCACTGGGCAGAGGGAGGCATAATGTGCAGTGTATTTCACCTGAGGCTGGCTTTGTTGTGTCAATGTTCTGGTATTTCCTGGTACCTGAATCTGGCTCTGTTGTGTCACTGCTTCTGATATCTGGTACCTGAGGCTGGCTCTTGTTGTGTTAATACTTCAGGTATCCTGACATAATATTCTGGTACTTGTAGTTTCAATTCTTCACTTGTGGTGCCGATATCCCTGTTACAAATCTAAGGTTCTGTAGCTACTGTATATACAGTGTTAATACAGTGTCTACACTAAAACCATAGTTAAATAAATTACTATACAAAAATTTATCTTTACTCATTATGCTTAAAACACCCGAAAAACTGTGTTTTGAGGCAATACAATGTAGAGGTTTTTATTAACATTCACACTCACTACAGCAATCTTCTTCTCAAGAACCTCAGTGTGTATCTCTGACTAGATTTATTATAGACTATGAAATACTCCAGTGTTCATTATGTCTAAAAGAGTTTTCTGATGAATGTAATTTACTACAACACATGAAAAGTCATACTGGAGAGAAACCATATCAATGTTCAGAATGTATGAGCAACTTTTCTCGAAAATCAACCTTGGTAAATCAAATGAGAACTCATACTGGAGAAAAACCATATCAGTGTTCAATGTGTCTGAAAAACTTTTCTCAAAAGTGTAATTTAAGAGCACACATGCTAATGCATACTGGAGAGAAACCATATCAGTTTTCACAGTGTCTGAAAGACTTTTCTCAAACTCTGAATTACTTAGTCACATGAGAACTTATACTGTAGAGAAACTATATCAGATTAGATTTTGCCACCGAAGCTGCTGGTTTATTGTGCACCCCATATCCGTCCTGTGGGACGGTAGCGCAAGAGCATATGGATACACAAAAGGCCCAGGAACTAGGCCCCAAGGGGTTTTAACCTGAATACATATGGATTTATATCTACATATCTATAGTTCACTTATCTGTTACAAGCAAATTTAGGAAATTTGTTTAGTATATCGGATTTTCTTATCGTCATTAATAAGATATCTTGACATGTCACATAGGTTATATACTGTATGTCTCTGTATTCCTCAATAAGTGGACAATTAGGCACATAGTGTTTAAGACATTAACCATATGCCTGATCACATTTAAATTTTCATTTAGTTTGATCTTCTGTGTGTCTGCAAAACTTTCCAGAAGTACTTGTAACCAAGTCTAAGCCTGGCCACCTGCAACATCAGTCCGTTCGCATTGCACGTTGCTCCATAAACATACTTATCTTCGTTCATATTATCATAGTGTGTTATAGATCTACTCAGGCTTCTAATTGCATTTCTAAAAGCAATCATTTTCATTATTTACTTCTCTCCTAATATTATTCCTAATGCTAGACACAGTTATACCCAAAATTATATTCTGCATTCTCCTTCTGGGTGCTCTTCTTGGCTAACATATCAACTTTATCATGAAGGAGTAATCCAATGTGTGATGGGATCCATAGCACTGCACATTAATTCCCTTTTACCCTGACTTTTGAGTATCTGTACCTGGCTTCTCCAATGAGCATGTGAGTTATTATATGAGTCAAGAGCCTTAAATGATTACATAGAATCAGTAATGATGATAAAAGTCAAGCTCTGTGTCATAGGCTAGCTTTACCGCCATTAGGATTGCAAACAATTCAGTTTGCAGTGTAGACGCCCAGTTGTTAATTCTTATGCCAAACTCAACAAATTTATTATTTGTTCTTAACTAGGGAGGTGGCAACAAGACCAGATGCAGCCCTGCCAGAAGACTCCTGTTTAAATCCATCAGTGTATATAACTTGTGATAACTTATTACTACCAGCTAGGCGAGAAATTTCTTCTTGAGCAGTTGCTTTAACAATTGATTTAACTAGCAATGAGCTTCCTCAGAGGGACTTGCAGGTATGTGATATTAAATGAACACATCTTCCATGGAGGGGTGAAATGCTCTTGTTGCCTACAATGATACAGTTCATGAAGGTTATAAAACTTAATGCAATCGCACATTTTCACAATCCATTTAGATCTGTGTGTATTTACCTCTAGACACTTGGTAAGATTCATTGTGACAGAGTTTGGTTCATTTCTCAACATTCTAATAACGAGTACAGTGATAATCTCAACAATCCTATCACTAATACTAGAAATACATTGTCTGCATCGCTCTTGGGCTGTGTAGACCCCCCTTGCCTGACGCTCCTCAGTAACCTGACAGCAGTGGTACGAGGAGGTGGTGTTGTGTCTCTGTTGACACCGCTGGGAAATTACTGGTGTTGAGATGGCGGTTTGTTATCGCAGACGCGTTAACACTATTGGTATTGAACTGCTTCGAGGTGCGATTACACCTAGTTCAGCTCAATACTCTTACCAAGATAATCAGGGAGACATACGGCATACAAGATAGTGAATTGTATGGGGTAACGCTGAACGGAGCGCATAGAGTATTTGTGAAACTGCTTGCTGCGACAGTTTTATGAATCGGTGGTTTACGCGCTTTCAAGATGTGTGTTTTGACGTTACTCCTGCTGTGCGTGTGAGACTGGTGGACGTGTCTCGATATTATACTGGATAAAATTGAGGAATGTCCCCTTCGAGGCAAACGAAGCTGACATCAGAAACGTATTTGAGGAATATGGAACTGTGCATTCTGCCAGCAGGGTAAGTGGATAATGGGTGCCTACACAGGTAGGGCCGGAAGGTACATTCAGCCTTAAGATGACGTTGCGCCAACCCATACCGTCATATGTGTATCTTCAAGATTTTAGGACACAGGTAATGGTTTTATATCCTGGACAGGGGCCCGTACGTGTCGCATTTGTGGAGAGTATGACCACATAGCGGCGGCATGTGAAAAGAACAGACGCGTGACCAAACCTGTGCAAGAAGACGTAGCCCCAGTCACACCTGATGAAGGTGAGCATCGTTCGTCAGAGGAAGGGCGTGGTCGTTTGTGGAGTGAGATGGTGGAACAGGCTTTTCGAAATGAGAGTGAGTCCTTCCCCTCAGCTCCCTGCACCTGAGTCGTTGCCGATACCATCTACTGGATTGGTACCCCGGCATGACGTGTTGAGTATTGGTCGAGAGACGAATGTCGGTGAGGATTTAGACGAAGTCTTAAGGACCTTGTCACCGCAAGTGGTGGAAGCTCCGTCTTCGGAAGACGTAGCTGGAGACTTTCTGAGTCCGGATTGTCAACAATACGAGACTCCGCAGAAGGACGACGAGACTGGGACATCGGGAGACTTCATACCTCATTGTGAGGTGGATGTTGAGGTTACACCGTGAGGTTTCCCTCGGATCTTGACATGGAGGATGAGAACGTTACCAGGAAACGGGCAGCTACGTCAGATTCGGATGACGTACTGACGCCGGCACAGAGGACTGGGAAAAAAACTGAGAGGATGGGTGAGGGGGGGGGGTGGGGAGGGGGGGGGGTCATGAGGGACGCCATCGCAAGAAGGGAGGCGAATGGGAAGGTACTGTAAAGAAGACACATAGACGTAACAAATCAAGTGGTGAACCACGGGGAGAAGAGGAAAGGGTGGAAAATATAACAGGCCTTAGGTGTATGACTGCTAATGTTAACGGTTTGTGTACTAGATTAAAGAGAGATTGGTTGAGTAGTTTTCTTAGAAAACATAGAATTGATGTTCTCTTCCTTCAAGAACACAATTTCAAAGAAGGAGAAGTGTTGCAGGTTGCAGGTTATACAGTACTGCCCCTGCCAACTAGTCGTTTGAAAGGTGGTGTGGGTCTTTTAATAAAAGAGACGAGCCCGTTTGTGTTGCAGAGATTGTGAGGGGGGTGGGGGGAGGGGTGTTGCGAGTGGATGGGACTTGGATGGGTAAGCGGTGTATCCTTGGTAAGTGTCTATGCCCCTGCGGAGAATGACACGAAGGTTCGAACGGATTTTGTGTGTGAGGACCTTGTTTATTTTTTGCGTGGTCTTCCGGAAGTAGCGATAGTGGGGGGTGACTGGAACTGTGTCATAAGGGCGGCTGACGTCGAACCCAAAGGGGCTGGGCATGTGTCTGCACCTCTCAGAGATTTGTTGAGGGATGTTAAGTTAAGAGATGTGTTTGGGGGAGGGGGTGTGGGAAACAGAACATACTTTTATCAGAAGGGGATATGCTGCAAGGTTAGACAGAGTGTATATTTCGCAGGGAGTAGTTGTAAAGTCTTTTAATACGGTGGAGACGGTCTGTCAGATCATAGGGCAGTTGTAGTGGAGGTAGGGTGGGAGGAAATGGCCGAAATTTATAGGAATTATTGGAAATTAAATATTAGTGTGTTAAGTGATGAGGAAGGGTTGGAGGGTTTTTCTATGCTGTGGAATGAGCTTTCAAGGGAAGCTCAGGAGGTGGAAGACATTGTAACGTGGTGGGACTCGGTGGCAAAGGAAAGGATAAAGTCCTTTTATGTGAGGGAGGGTAGGCGTATAAACACTTTAAAATATGGGCTAGCGAATTATTTAGAGGATCGATTACGAAGTTGTTAGGCAGGGATCGGTTAGTGGTGTTTACCCATGGACGAGATTGTAGACATAAATGAGAGCTTGCGAACGTTGCATAATGAGCGGTTTCAAGCGGTGAGGGTGCAAGCAGGATTAGAAGAAGTTTTGTGGGGAGATAGGCCATCCGCGTGTGTGTTGAGACAACAAAAGCAAAAGCAGGCGCTCACGGCAATCCCGAGCTTGGAGGTAAACGAGACGATGGAACCCATAGAGCAGGTCAAGTGATACGAAACACAAAAGCTATGAGTGCATATGCGGATACATGGTATAAAAAAACACTGGACTAGTAGTGGCGTGGATGAAGTGGAATTAAGTAAGGTGTGCACGTATTGCTGAGTGCATTTTGGGTCACAGTGATAGGAAGGCATTGGGTGGGGTTATTACTGAGGAGGAAATTGAAATTGCTTTACACGGAATGAGGAAGGGTAAGTCCCCGGGTATTGATGGTTTACTGGTGGAATTTTATTTGCAGCATTGGGAGTTGATTGGGAAGTTCATGGTAAGATTATTAAATTGTATGAAGGAGAAGGGTACGTTAGGGGATAAGCAGAATACGGCAGTTGTGGTGTTGGTCCCGAAAGGCAAAGGGCAGCCAAACCTTGGGAAGTATAGGGCGATATCGTTGCTCTGTGCAGACTATAAGGTTTTCGCAAAAATTTTGGGTAATAGGGTAAAATGCGTGGTGGGGAGGGTCGTTTCGCCATCGCAGTATGGGTTGCCGGGCAGGTCGATGTTAGAAGGTCACGGGCTTATAAGAAGTTTTGTGGAGTCAAACGGGGGAGGGGAGGGGGCGGCTTTACTGGCCTTGGACTGGCGAGCCGCCTATGATAGAGTGGAAAGAGGTGCACTGCAGAGTATTCTTCGGAGACAGGGTTATGGAGAAGAAATAGTTGGGTGGGTAAAAACACTGTATAAGGGGGCAAGGATGAGGGTACAAATAAATGGGTGTATGGGGACGGACTTTGAGATGGGTAGAGGTTTAAGACAAGGGTGCCCTATGTCACAGATCTTATTTGCATGTTTTCAGGATCCCTTTTACAGGATGGTTGAGAGCACAGTTAGTTCCCGGGGTGGGGGTGGGGTAGGGGAAGGGGTTTGTTGGCCGGCATTAATAGGTTATGTGGATGATACGACTGTTTTGGTGTGTGAACGAATGTCTATGAAAGGGTTGGAAGATGTTGTGCGTGTGTTTGAACGTGCCACGGGTATGAAGGTAAATAGTGAAAAGTCGATGATCATGGGTTGGGTACCTGGAAAGGGGTGGAATGGAGAGCTGTAACGTGGTTAACACAACTGCGATGTCATTAAAGATTTGCGGTATTATTTATAGAGACGATTTGGATGTGGTGCGGGAGGAAAAATTCAGAAAGGACGTTGGAAAAGGTCATTGGTCGTCTGGGTGTTTTGAGGCCCCAACATCTCACTCTGGCCCAACGTGGTGATTGTTGTTAACGTTTTATTGTATAGTAAGGTGTGGCACGTTGCGGCTGTATTCCCAATTACAGAACAGCGAATCAATGGAATATTGAGAAGAGTATTTACTTTTGTGGGGATCGAGGTGTGATTGGTTAAAACGTGAGGTTATGTTACCTGTACGTCGAGGAGGTTTAGGATTGTTGGACTTAAAGCGTAGGGTGAAATGTGTTTTTCTAAAGTGGGAGGTTTGGTGTGTGGGGTGTGATGGGGGGAAATATAGACCAAGTATATACGAGGGTGAAAAAGTGGTATAGGGGAATGGAGTTAAGGGAATGTGAGATTGTACTATGAGCTTTGTTGATGGTAAAGGAACGGAGGAACATTCGCATAAGGGTTTTAAGTAGGTTACTAGGGGGCACGTGCGCAGCTCCAGTAGAAGGTTTGTTCCCCATGTACTCGTGGGAAAATATATGGCTCCGATTTAGCAAGTTGAAATTACGGCCTAGGGTGCGTGAAGTCATGTTTCGTTTTTTACATGGTATATTGCCGTCAGGGGCAATACTACGATCCAGAAGAGTCGTGGTGGGAGGCGGGTGTGGGTTTTGTGGTGGGGAAGACACGGCTTTTCACGTTGTCTATTTTGCGAAGGTTTAGAAGATGTCAGGGAGTTGGTTGGGTAGGGTGGTACAGAGGGTGGGAGGCAGAGGGAGTGCAGGTCCTGCGTGCGTTAAGTCTCGACATCGGTGGATTAGACCCGGACGTTTGAACGGGCTTTAGATTATATTATCGTGGATTACATTTATATTTCGTGGGTAATGCGGGGAAAAGGGGTCAGTGAGGTAAGAAGGCGTGTCCTTGCAATAACGTTTTATCGTACAATGTGTAGGAATAGGGAATTGTATGGGAGGAGGTGGATAAGGGTTTTTCGGACGGTTATAAAAGGCTCACTCTTGAAACCCTTGTGAATCTGTGATAAATATACGGGCATGCCGAATAAGTTGTCGTGTAGGTCAGTGGGCAATAGCTGGCTCGTCTCTTGGGGGGAAGGATGTGAGTTGCGTGAATATGAGTTTGGGCATGAATGTTTTTTAGTTGTTATGGATGTGTGGTTGTAGATTCAGGGATTAGGGGTTTCTTATTGTACCTTTTGTGTACAAAAAGACTGGGGTTGCCTTTATATATTTGTTATATTTTTGATGCTTCCTTTGTGTAAAGACTCGTTGTATTCTTGAGTCACTAGTTTTCTTAGTTTTGTTTTTGACTGTGTTATGGAGGTTCAGATATTTGGGCATATGAAAAGTGCATATATATGTGTATATGTTTTATGTGTGTATGTGTATGTGTGTGTATGTATATATGTATGTATATGTGTATATATATATATATATATATATATTATAATTATATAAAATATATTATATATATATATATATATATATATTATATATATATATATATATATATATATATATATATATGCATATGTATGTATATGTATGTGTATATATGCATGTTTTATCCCTTCCCTGTTACTGTTCAATTAGTCTGTGAGTCACCAAAGTATTAAAGGGATATAACACGTGTACATTACCCTGAGTTATCCAATTGTATCCTATAAATATGTAGCAACATTATGATTTTTGTTTGTGATTCAAACGTAGTTCTTAGGTATCAAGATTGAACACTTATGGAATGGATGGAAATTGCTGATGATTAATATGATCGTCAATTTATATAATATTTATTATGTTAATGAATTTGTGTTAGAGTAAATCATTGAATTTGTGTCTAAGTTGGAATTTCTATAAACAATTTTATATTTTGTATGCAAATTACATAAACTATTGTTTAAACATCAATGTAACATGTTTGTATGATGTGCATGTGGGTTATAATGGGTTAAGTGGTGTTTCCACCAGTGTTATATTTGTTACGCAGTTATATCTTTTGGTATTGTGTGTGTTTAGTGAAACGTACGTATGCATTTTATGGTGTGTTTGTCGTATATATCTATACGTATTAGTTAAAGATTGGTATTTATGGTGTGTACCTCGTTGTACTCTATGGATTATGTATGGTGATGCTATTTAATTTTTAAGCAGCCTTGTATTTATGATGTTTTAAATAAAATATAAAAAAAAAAAAAAATACTAGAAATACCAAGCTCCTTCCTCATATTAAGAACCTTTGTAGATCTGGGACACCCAAGAATAATTCTGAGAGCTTCATTCTGCGTTAACTCCAAGGGTCGGAGAGAACTTTCCCTATCTAATATCAGCATGGGAGCAGCATAATCAATTAAGGACCTGACGTAGGCTATGTACATCATTCTCACGATTCTCACATTAGCACCATAGTTGGGGTTGTAGCCAGCAACAGTTTTGGGAGCATTTAGCCTAGCTTTACATTTCTTATTTAGTTGTGGTATAGTGGATTTGTTAAAGGGTACATCTACACCAAGATATCTGTAGGTTTTAACGTAGCTGATGATTTCACCCTGCAAATAGATGGGAGGGGGATGTCGTTTGCTTGTTAATATCTTTGTTTTAGAGGAAAATATTATGAGGCCTAGTCGATTACAAATTACTTGAACTTCATTGAGAATCGTGCTCATCTTCTTATGCCCTGTTGTATGTATCATGATGCCATTTATTGTCTGCATCGCTCTTGGGCCGTGCAGACCTCCTGCGCAAATGCACTTCAGTTCCCTGACAGCAGTAGTGTGAGGTGGTGCTTGTCGCGCCTTTGTCGTCAGACCAGGAGAACTACCATTAGTCAACATGGCGTGCAGTTATAGACGCAGGATTAACACTGTCGGTGTTGAACTTCTCAGTGGGACAATAACGCCAGCGTCAGCCCAGGTATTACTACCTAAAATCATCAGAGACACGTATGGAATTCAGGATGGAGAGTTGTACGGCGTAGCATTGAACGGAGCACGTAGATTTTTGTGAAACTGCTCTCAGCAACGGTTTATGAGTCGTTGGTTAACCGTTTTCAGGACGTAAGTCTTGATGCAACACCAGCTGTGCATGTGAGGATGATTGATGTATCCAGACATTATACATGGATTAAACTGCGTAATGTCCCCTTTGAGGCGGATGAGACAGATATCAGAAAAGTTTTTTGAGGAATACGGAACTGTTCATTTGGCCCAGCATGTGTAAGTGGGTGTCGGGTGCTTACACAGGTATTGCCGGAGGGCGCTTTTAAACCTAAAAATGACATTGCGACACCCCATACCGTCTTACGTGTACCTAAAGGAATTCAGGACACAGGTCATGGTGTCACACGCGGGGAAAAGGCGTACATGCCGACTGTGTGGGGAATATGATCACATAGCGGCAGAGTGTGGGAAGCGGCAACGAGCTCCTGGCCCAGGGGTGGAGACATCCGCTTCTACACCAGGGGAAGCAGGCGTTGATCAACGACGTGAAGGAGGGCGTGGTCGTCTATGGAGCGAGATTAGTGGATGAGGCGTATAAGGCTGGGGAAGAGGGTGAGGCCCTTGACCAGTTACCTGGTCCAAGACACACTTCCAGTAGATCGGGTTGAGCAA
This sequence comes from Cherax quadricarinatus, assembly GCF_026875155.1. Taxonomy (NCBI): domain Eukaryota; kingdom Metazoa; phylum Arthropoda; class Malacostraca; order Decapoda; family Parastacidae; genus Cherax; species Cherax quadricarinatus. The sequence goes on along the minus strand of NC_069452.1, from coordinate 33,577,326 downwards.
AAAGTACAGGAGGAAGTGTTGGAACTTGAGGAAGAATTAGCCGAGGTTCTGAAGTCCTTGTCACCGACTGAGGAGGTGGCTGCTCCTGACAGGGTGGTAGAAGACGAGGTGAAGGCTGTGGGGCATCAAAAACAGAATTATTCGGACGACGGGAGTGACAGCGTGACTGAGGTGTCACCGAGATCTTTGCCACTGTGTACAGTGGAGGTAAAGGTACATTGTGAGGCATCCCCAGACCAAGCCATGGGAGGATGCGCCTGTCACAAGAAAGAGAGCCGCTGCATCGGATTCAGATGATGTCCTAACGCCAGCGCAGCGGACTGGGAAGCAAATATGGGCAGAAGGTGAAGGTAGTGGTGGCCATGACAGGAGGCACCGAAAGAAGGGGGAGGGGAGAGAGGGAAGTGTGCAGGTGACAAGTGGTCCCACACGTTCTGGTGGCCATCGGAAGAGTGAAGAGAGGAGGCATGGGTGGAAACTTTAATAGGCCTCCGGTGTATGACAGTAAACGTTAATGGTTTGTGTAATAGTGTAAAGAGAGAATGGTTTCGAATATTTCTGAAAAATTTAGAGTGGATGTTGTTGTTCCTACAGGAGCACAATTTAAGGAGGGTAGGGTGTTGGAGATGGAGGGGTTTCAGGTGGTAACCCTGCCATCTGCCCGTTTGAAAGGGGGGGGGGTATATTAATTAGGGAGGCGAGCCCGTTTGTTTTGCAGAGAAGTGAGGGGGGGAGGGGGAAGGGTGTTGCAGGTAGATTGTTTGTGGATAGGAAAACGTGTGGCTTTTATTAGCGTATATGCGCCTGCAGAGAATAACGTACAGGTGAAGCAGGAGTTTGTGTGCGAGGACCTTGTGTTTTTTTTCCGTGCATTACCGGAGGTGGCAATAGTAGGAGGTGATTGGAACTGCGTCATTAGGAGGGCTGATGTGGAACCGAAAGGGGCAGGTTATGTGTCGGTGGCCCTACGAGATTTATTGAGGGATATTAGGTTAAGAGACACATTCGACGGGGTGGCGTGGGAGACAGAGCATACATTTGTTAGGAGAGGGTATGCAGCGAGGTTAGATAGAGTGTATCTTTCTCACGGGGTTGTAGTGAGAGCTTTCAAAACTGTTGAAGTAGCATGGTCAGATCATAGAGCAGTGTTGGTGGAGGTTGGGTGGGAGGCACTTGCAGAAATATACAGGAGTTACTGGAAATTAAATATAAGTGCATTGAGTGATGAGGAGGGGTTAGAGGGATTTTCTGTCCTATGGAAGGAGCTTAGCGAGGAGGCACAGGGAGTGGAAGATGTCGTACAATGGTGGGATTGTGTTGCCAAGGAAAGGATTAGGAAATATTATGTAGGGGTGGGCAAACGTATAAATGATTTTAAATATGGGCTTTCAAATTATCTGGAGGACAGGTTAAGGGGCTGTTATGGGAAGGGGGCTGTGGGGGGCAACTATCCTATGGATGAAATTGTCGAGGTCAAGGGGAGACTGAGGGAGTTACAAAATGAGAGGTTTCAAGCGGTAAGGGTGCAGGCAGGGGTAGAGGAGGTGCTTTGGGGAGACAAACCATCGGCGTGTGTGTTGCGACGTCAAAAACAAAGACAGCAGGTTACAGCTATTCCGAGGTTAGAGGTACACGAGATGGCGGGGGGTTATAGAATGGGTCAGGAGATACTAACTACAAAAGGAATGTGTGCGTATGTGGATAAATGGTATGAAGGGTATTGGACAAATGGGAAGGTGGGAAATGTGGATTTAGAGAAGGTGTGTGAGTATGTGACGTGTAATTTAGGGACTAGTGATAGAAAGGCTTTAGGGGGGTAATAACAGTGGAGGAAATAGAGTTGGCTTTAAGGGGAATGAGGAAAGGCAAAGCACCGGGAATAGACGGTCTCCCGGCTGAATTTTATCTCCAACATTGGGAGGTGATAATGGGTTTCATGGGTAGGTTATCTAATCAGATGAAGGAGAAGGGTGTGATGGGGGACAAGCAAGCAACAGCAGTTGTAGTGTTGGTCCAGAAGGGTAAAGGGCAGCACACCCTCAAGGAGTACCGTGCCATATCTCTGTTATGTGCTGATTATAAGTTGTTCGCTAAAGTCTTGGGTAATTGGTTCAAATGTGTGGTAGGGAGAGTGGTTTCGAAAACGCAGTATGGTTTGCCTGGAAGGTCGATGATTGAGGGTCATGGAATACTGAGAAGTTTTGTGGAGTCAAAAGGGGGGGGAGGGAGGGCGGCGTTGTTGGCTTTAGACTGGCAGGGGGCCTATGACAGGGTGGAAAGAGGAGCATTGGGGGCTATACTTAGGAGGCAGGGTTATGGGGAAGAAATAGTTAATTGGGTAACCACGTTGTACAATGGAGCCAAGATGAGGGTACAGATTAATGGATGCTTGGGGGAGGAGATTGTAATGGGTAGGGGACTTAGGCAGGGGTGTCCCATGTCACAAATGTTGTTTGTGAGCATTCAGGACCCCTTCTATAGAATGGTTGAACGTTGTGTATGTGACACGAGTGGAGGTATGGGGGGGGGGGGTAGGGAATGTGTGGCCGGGAATAATAGGATACGTAGACGATACAACAGTCCTGGTTCGGGAGGGGATGGCGTTGGGTGTTTTTTGAATAATAGTGTTTTGGGAATAATAGGATACGTAGACGATACAACAGTCCTGGTTCGGGAGGGGATGGCGTTGGGTGTTTTGGATGATGTTGTGCAACAGTTCGGAAGTGCAACAGGGATGCAGCTAAATAGAGAGAAGTCAATGATTATGGGGTTGGGTGATTGGGTGGAGGGGGGGGGAGATGTAACGTTGTGAGAAAACAAACGGTGTCTTTAAAAATTTGTGGTATCACCTATAAGGATTATTTGGACGCTGCTCGAGAGGAAAACTCGAATAGATTAATGGAAAGGATTCAGGGGCGTCTGGGTGCATTGCGACCTCATCATCTGACTCTCGTGCAACGAGTGATTGTTATAAATGTATTATTGTATAGTAAGGTTTGGCACGTAGCAGCCATGTTCCCATTAACAGGGACGACGATTGTGGGAATTCTGAGACGAGTGTTTAACTTTTTGTGGGGTTCAAGGTGCGATTGGCTGAGGAGAGAGATTGTAATGTTACCTGTGTGCCAGGGTGGGTTGGGGTTGATGGATCTGAGAAGGAGGATTAAATGTGTGTTTCTTAAATGGGAGGTTTTGCGCGAAGGTGTGAGTGGAGGGCAGCTGGGAAAAGTATATGATAGGTTGGGTAAGTTGTATGGTGGTGTGGAGTTGAGGGAATGTGAAACTATTTTGAGGGCTTTGATGTTGGTTAGAGAACCCAGGAAAATTCGAGTAGGGGTTTTGTGTAAGCTGTTTGCAGACAGGATTGTTGTACCAGTTGAGGGATTGTTCCCCATGTACGCATGGAAGAGTATTTGGTATATGTTTAGCAAATTGAAGTTAAAGCCTAGGGTACGGGAGGTAACGTATCGTTTTTTGCATGGCATACTACCGTCGGGGGAGGTTTTAAGAACCAGAGGGGTAATTGTGGGCGGAAGGTGTGGAATCTGTGGGGAGGATGAGACGGCGTTCCATGCAGTATACTTTTGTGGGGGGACTGGAGGGTGTTAGGTATTGGTTCAGTAGGGTAGTACAGAGGGTGGGGGGCCGAGGGGTGTCGGTTCTGCGTGCACTAAGCCTAGATGTGGGAGGGTTCGATGAGAGTGTTATAAGAGCTTTGGATTATATAATAGTGGATTATATATATATATCGTGGGTGATGAGGTGGAGGGGGAATTGTGAGGTGCAGAGGCGGGTACTAGCGGTAACAGTTTATCGTACGATGTATCGTAATAGAGAACTGTATGGGAGGAGGTGGGAGAAGGATTTTTCGGAAGGGTATAGAATGTTAACGTTAGGGTTTCTCATCAATCTACGACTTGGGCTGAGTGAGTAAGGGGGGGGGTTGGGGATTACATACGGGAAGGGGGTTTCCAGGGGGACACAGCGGGGTCGCCTCCTGGGGAGGGGTGAGAGTAAGGTGTATGTGGGTATATGAAGGTGTAGATGAGTGGCATACATGTAGCATGCAAGTGGGCACAGAAAGCAAAGGTGATATCAAGTAATTACGTAGTACCGAATGGAGAATTCTGTGTTTGATGTGTCAGGGTCGTCATGACCTTCTTCATGTATAAAGTGTGAATGGTGTAAAGATTATAATTTTAAAACCGTGAAGAGCTTTAGGGCTTATGTAGAGTGTGCGTTTATAGCCTTTATTGGGCATATTTCACATGCGATAATTGTATCGCAATGAGAGGTTATTTAAATTATGTTTGTGTTGAGTGTTGTGGGTTTTTAGCGAGTGTACTGTTTTTATTTTAGCATTATATAATGTGCTCATCCAGTTGATGAGAGATGGAACGCTAATGACTTCCATAAATTTGTAATGCCTCGTTAAAAGTTTGTAATGGGACAGTATGGTTTAGTCTCAGATTTTATATAATGTGCTCAGGCGTTGGATGAGGCTGTAGTAATATTTAGTAATATTTGTTAATATTTATTTAGCATAAGGGGTTAATTTTGGGAAGAGCATGTAATTGTTTAACTGAGATTGTGATGTAGGTTATTACTCTGATTATCTCCTGTGAAGGTTGTGAACCTTTGTCATATGTCAGTCATACTATGTTAACTATACAAATCTGAAAGTTGTATATAGTTTATATTTTATATAGTTTATATAGTTCTAGTTTATATTGTTTATCATAGTATGTTATATAGAAAATTTTGTGAGTGTATATGGGTAACCTCTTTTTTGTCAATTACAATGTGTTGTTAATAATTGGTTAGTGTATGTTCTGTAGGATTGAGGATCCTACTGTACCCATTTTATATCTTTATTTAATATCAAGCTGTAAAGTTTTTAAATAAAATATAAAAAAAAGATCTGTGTGTATTTACCTCTAGACACTTGGTAAGATTCATTGTGACAGAGTTTGGTTCATTTCTCAACATTCTAATAACGAGTACAGTGATAATCTCAACAATCCTATCACTAATACTAGAAATAGATTGTCTGCATCGCTCTTGGGCTGTGTAGACCCCCTTGCCTGACGCTCCTCAGTAACCTGACAGCAGTGGTACGAGGAGGTGGTGTTGTGTCTCTGTTGACACCGCTGGGAAATTACTGGTGTTGAGATGGCGGTTTGTTATCGCAGACGCGTTAACACTATTTGGTATTGAACGCTTCGAGGTGCGATTACACCCAGTTTTCCCCA
>NC_069452.1:33555015-33571574 GCF_026875155.1 Cherax quadricarinatus | reverse complement strand
TTTCATAAAACCTGTATTCCCCAGCGGTCGCAATATACACACGAAAAGCAATTATTAACAAAAAAGCGTCCTTCCTAAAAAATTTGCCCCAGTCAACAAGTGATAATATTCATTTATTGGGGGGAGACGGAAAAAAAAAATAGAGAAGCTAATACACGTTGATAAACAAGGGTGGAGGTCGACCGTCGTCATTGTAGGATGCCAGCACCACCGGCTCTTCAACACAAATTAACTTTTTATCAATCAATCACATATTACTCGGGTATTAATTTCCATAACCCCCTTCTATTTAGCTCAAATCCCCGACCAGTATGGTTTAAATAAGTGACCACTGATCAATCAGATAGAGGGGTCCGCCCCTTGACGGGTCCGAACCCTTGACTGGCCCGAACCCTGACGGGTTTTTCAAAGGGTTTCGTTGTGCACTACTTCAGGTTATTAATAGAATATTCAAGAGGTTGCTAGTAGAATTGCAGTAAATCAACCATTCAAATCATTATGAAGCTGTGTGTAGTCTGTGGTCAGTCAAATAAACGGGCCTCCACATGCATAAATTGTCATTTTTGTGGAAATTGGTGTCACGTCCCTTGTGCAGATATCCAAGAACTAGCTACAAGCAGTATTAAAACAGGGAAGTGTTTTTGGGTATGCCCAAATGAGATAAATCTGTGGACTAAAATCACAAGGGTATTAAAAGAGGTCAACATCAAAGCTGCTTTCATAGAAAACCTGGAAGCTTTCTACAACAGATGGGAACATAAAAAGTCTGGGCTGAATGGTACTGCCCTTGATACTGGCCATGTAGTCAGAAACTGTAAGGCTGGAGATGATGTCCTGGTAGTCAGTAAATGGGGGGCTGATAGTGCTGTCCTGGGAGACAGTAATGGTGAAGCTGGAGGTGCTGTCCTGGGAGACAGTAATGGGGAAGCTGGAGGTGCTGTCCTGGTGGACAGTAATGGTGAAGCTGGAGATGCTGTCCTGGGAGACAGTAATGGGGAAGCTGGAGATGCTGTCCTGGGAGACAGTAATGGTGAAGCTGGAGATTTTGTCCAGGTAGTCGGGAATTATACGCAGGAAGGAATACATATAAATGACCTCATAGGGGACAGGAGCCATAGTAGGGAAACAAGTGTAGTCAAAGATAAGATAAAACCAATATTGCAAACTAGAAATACCGCAGGAAATAGCAAACAAGAGGACTCCACTAGCAATAGTGAGGATATATTACCAAAAACAACTGGTGGGAGCTCCATTGTTGGTGCAAGGGAGGATAGAAGTAAGACAGGGAAACATGCACCAACAGGGAATACAGTCACAGAAACCCAAGGCAAACGGAAACCAAGCCTGTGCACATACTATGCACTCGGTATCTGCGGGCATGGGAAATCTGGAAAAACAATGGACGTGAAACTATGACCACCCTAGAAAATGCCATGCCCATATGACAACAGGAAAATGCAAACTCCCTTCCTGTAAGCTTTTTCACCCTGAACTGTGTACCTCTTCAGTACAGGAAAAGACTGTGCTATAACTTAAATTGCCAGGCATACCATCTAAAGGGACAAAAAGATACAAAACATCCAGGCCATGGGAAAACCTGGGTAGCCACAGCCACTCAAGAGGGAGAGGTTTTTTAGTGCCAGGAAGGAAAAAAAACTGGCAGAAGGAAATGGCAGAAATCGTACACCAAATCCAGTCATTCTGGAGTGGAACCAAGTCGATGGCCTCCACTCCAAACCAACAGATACAGATACTAATCCCGGAAAAAAAAAATCCCCCCAGTACCAACAATACCACCAGTCCGATAACATTCTTCTTTGCAAATATACAGGGTCTAAAGCCAGCAACAAACAACAAAATACTTTCATCCGTGGACTGCTTGCAGAGGCAAAGGCAATGTTCGCGGCTTTCACTGAGACCCACATAAAGGATCACTTGGACAACGAAATATGGATCCCAGGTTACAACCTATACAGATGTGACAGAGTGAACAGGCAAAAGGGGGGGGGTTGGCCTGTACATTGCAGAGTCACCTGTTTGCCACAGAACTGCTAAATGCCTCAAATGATGTAGTGGAAGTTTTAGCAGTAAAGGTCGAGAACCAAAACCTAGTCATTGTGGTAGTCTACAAGCCTCCGGATGCAACATCCCAGCAATTCCAGGAACAGCTGTTAAAAATTGACCACTGTCTGGAAAACCTTCCAGCTCCTGCACCCAACATCTGCTCCTGGGGATTTCAACTTAAGGCACCTAAAATGGAGGAATATAGCAAATAATATTGTTGCAGTAATAACACCAGGAGGCAGCTCTGATGAAAACTCACACTCCGCGAGCTTTTAAATTCTGCACAAAATTCAATTTAAACCAGCAAATAATAGAGCCTACTAGACTGGAGAATACACTAGACCTCATCTTCACTAACAATGATGATCTGATAAGAAATGTCACCATATCAAAAACAATATATTCAGATCACAACATAATTGAGGTTCAGTCATGTATGCGCGGAGCCCCAGACCGACATAATGAGATTAGTCACGAGGGAGCCTTCACCAAATTAAACTTCAATAACAAAAACATAAAGTGGGACCAAGTAAACCAAGTACTAACCGATATAAGCTGGGAAGATATACTAAGCAACACAGACCCCAACTTATGCCTAGAACAGATTAACTCGGTGGCACTCGATGTATGCACAAGGCTTATTCCTCTAAGAAAAAGGAGGAGTAGATGTAAAACAGAAAGAGACAGGCGCTCCCTTTACAGGCGACGGAAAAGAATAACAGAGCGGGCTAAAAGAGGTCAATATATCTGAAATGCGTAGGGAGACACTGGTCAGAGAAATAGCAAGCATCGAACTTAAGCTAAAAGAATCCTTTAGGAGTCAGGAATCGCGGGAAGAACTAAAAGCCATAAATGAAATCGAAAGAAACCCAAAGTATTTCTTCTCCTATGCCAAATCAAAATCGAGAACAACGTCCAGTATTGGGCCCCTACTTAAACAAGATGGGTCCTACACAGATGACAGCAAGGAAATGAGTGAGCTACTCAAGTCCCAATATGACTCAGTTTTTAGCAAGCCGCTAACCAGACTGAGAGTCGAAGATCAAAATGAATTTTTTATGAGAGAGCCACAAAATTTGATTAACACAAGCCTATCCGATGTTATCCTGACGCCAAATGACTTCGAACAGGCGATAAATGACATGCCCATGCACTCTGCCCCAGGGCCAGACTCATGGAACTCTTGTGTGCATCAAGAACGAGCCTTTTCCATCCTATGGAGAGGGAGCATGGACACGGGGGTCGTCCCCCAGTTACTAAAAACAACAGACATAGCCCCACTCCACAAAGGGGGCAGTAAAGCAACAGCAAAGAACTACAGACCAATAGCACTAACATCCCATATCATAAAAATCTTTGAAAGGGTCCTAAGAAGCAAGATCACCACCCATCTAGAAACCCATCAGTTACACAACCCAGGGCAACATGGGTTTAGAACAGGTCGCTCCTGTCTGTCTCAACTATTGGATCACTACGACAAGGTCCTAAATGCACTAGAAGACAAAAAGAATGCAGATGTAATATATACAGACTTTGCAAAAGCCTTCGACAAGTGTGACCATGGCGTAATAGCGCACAAAATGCGTGCTAAAGGAATAACAGGAAAAGTCGGTCGATGGATCTATAATTTCCTCACTAACAGAACACAGAGAGTAGTCGTCAACAGAGTAAAAGTCCGAGGCAGCTACGGTGAAAAGCTCTGTTCCACAAGGCACAGTACTCGCTCCCATCTTGTTCCTCATCCTCATATCCGACATAGACAAGGATGTCAGCCACAGCACCGTGTCTTCCTTTGCAGATGACACCCGAATCTGCATGACAGTGTCTTCCATTGCAGACACTGCAAAGCTCCAGGCGGACATCAACCAAATCTTTCAGTGGGCTGCAGAAAACAATATGAAGTTCAACGATGAGAAATTTCAATTACTCAGATATGGTAAACATGAGGAAATTAAATCTTCATCAGAGTACAAAACAAATTCTGGCCACAAAATAGAGCGAAACACCAACGTCAAAGACCGGGGAGTGATCATGTCGGAGGATCTCACCTTCAAGGACCATAACATTGTATCAATCGCATCTGCTAGAAAAATGACAGGATGGATAATGAGAACCTTCAAAACTAGGGAGGCCAAGCCCATGATGACACTCTTCAGGTCACTTGTTCTATCTAGGCTGGAATATTGCTGCACACTAACAGCACCTTTCAAGGCAGGTGAAATTGCCGACCTAGAAAATGTACAGAGAACTTTCACGGCACGCATAATGGAGATAAAACACCTCAATTATTGGGAGCGCTTGAGTTCCTAAACCTGTATTCCTGGAACGCAGGGGGGAGAGATGCATGATTATATACACCTGGAAAATCCTTAGAGGGACTAGTACCGAACTTGCACACGAAAATCACTCACTACGAAAGCAAAAGACTTGGCAGACGATGCACCATCCCCCCAATGAAAAGCAGGGGTGTCACTAGCACGTTAAGAGACCATACAATAAGTGTCAGGGGCCCGAGACTGTTCAACTGCCTCCCAGCACACATAAGGGGGATTACCAACAGACCCCTGGCAGTCTTCAAGCTGGCACTGGACAAGCACCTAAAGTCAGTTCCGGATCAGCCGGGCTGTGGCTCGTACGTTGGTTTGCGTGCAGCCAGCAGCAACAGCCTGGTTGATCAGGCTCTGATCCACCAGGAGGCCTGGTCACAGACCGGGCCGCGGGGGCGTTGACCCCCGGAACTCTCTCCAGGTAAACTCCTGGTAATAAGCCACTCTATACCACAGAGATGGTGAAGACCACTCCTAGCATCCAACTGGCATCCAACTGGGAGCACAAAGCGATATATGAAACAATACTTCAGAGGAACTTGCGTGGCTTACTTCTCTCTCTCAGCTGGGTTTAGAAGCTGGGTTGACTGACTGGCTTAACCCACGAGAATGGCTGACTGGAAGACGTGTAATGATGCACACAGCATGAAGGAGCAGGTGGATGACAGGAGACAGGCAGGATGGTAGGCTGAGGCAGGCTGACTAGCGTTCACTTCCACAGTCTGGCTTATTGACTGGCTTAATTGCAAAATCCGGGTCAACCCTCGGAGATTGAAGCAATTAGCAACGAACTAAGCCAGGAAGCTTGAAAAAAGCGGCTGCAACAGGATTGCAGCTGGAGCGACACAGTGGAGAAGAGTGAGGGTAAGCGGCTAGCTGGAGGTGGCACGGTTCACCTCTGACCTGCCGGCAACCCACAAATAGTCTTCTAACGTCTGAAAATACCCTTAAATCCACACCCACACCGCTGTCACCAATTTGTCATGTGGGTTTCGATAACGTGGATGGGGTTAAGAATACTCACGTAGGCTGGTAGTATGTATAATAAAATAACGGGAAGTATGGGAATCACCAACAGCTGACCTGCCTCTCCTGCTCCCTATCTTCACTGACCCACCAGTGCCTACAGGGTGAGGGGTGTTTGAAATCCTGCTATGGTCAGCAGAATATGAATAACAGTGATTCACACAGACGGTTGGTAGTGAGTCATCTACTGGTACACTGGTTACTGGTAATGGTTATTAGGAACTGGTAACTGGTTATTAGGAACTGGTACTACTACTGAGATACGCTTCGGGACTACCGGCAATATCGTTGTTATGCACGGATTATAAGTTGCTTGCTAAGATTTTAGGAAATAGGATTAAGTGTGTAGTAAGGCAGGTCGTATCGAGAACTCATTTTGGTTGCCAGGGAGGTATGTGGTGGAGGGCATGGGTTACTATGGGATTTCATGGAAGAAAAAGGGAGGAAGGGGGGGGGGCTTTGGTTGCTCTAGACTGGCAAGGAGCATATGATAGAGTGGAGTGAGAAGCGTTTGAGAGCTATCCTTAGGGGACAGGGTTTTGGGGAAGAAATAGTGGGATGGGTAGATGTGTTATATCGTGGGGCAATGGCGAGGGTACAGAATAATGGAGATTGGGGGGGAGGATTGTAATGGGTAGGGGACTTAGACAGGGGTGTCCTATGTCCCAGCTTTTGTTTGCATGCATGCAGGACCCCTTTTATAGAATGGTGGAGCAGCAAAGGCATTAGTGAGGGAGAGGGAGTGGAGTTGGGAGAGTTTGGCCAGTTCTAATAGGGTATGTAGATGATACTACTGTTCTGGTTAGGGAGGGGATGTCAATAGACGCCTTAGATGGGGTAGTCAACATGTTCGCAGATGCAACTGGTATTAGAGTGAATTCAGAGAAGTCCATGGTCATGGGGTTAGGAGCTTGGGTGGGGAGGGTTGGTTGGGGTAGTGTAGTTGTGACGAAGCGGGTGACTTCATTAAAAATTTGTGGTCTTATCTACGCAGATGATCTGGATGTTGCACGTGAGGAAAACTCGTTAGGTTGGTAGACAGGATTCTGGGTCACTTGGGAGCATTGCGGCCTTATCATTTGACCCTTGTGCAGCATGCCATTGTTATTAACGTCCTATTGTATAGTAAGGTTTTGCACGTGGCAGCCTTGCCCTTTTTAACTGGGACGGCAATTGCAAATATATTAACGGGTTTTTTAAATTCTTGGGGGTTTGGGCTGTATTGGTTTAAAAAGGGATTGGTAAATGTTACCTGTACATCGGGGGGGGGGAGTTTGATGGTTTTAAAAGAGGAGGGTCAAATGTTCTTCTTTAGAGGGGGGTGAAGGGAGGGTGTGTGGTGTGTGGGGAGGGGGGTTGGCGATCACAGTAAATCAAACAGTTTTGGGGTTAGGTTGCTTGTGTGTGAAACTGTTTCGAGGCTTGTTTTGGGGCTCGGGATCTGGGGAAGGAAAAATAGGTGGGGCTGTGTGAATGTTATTGGGGGGGTAGTGGCACTGGGGGAGGGGATTTTCCCCTTTAAATTTTGGGAAAGAAGGGTAGGTTCAGTGGGGTTAAAGGGTTAAACCCTGTGGGCATGAGGTAATGTATCTTTTTTTTTGCGGGGATTTTACCCCCAGTGGTGGGTTTTTGGGGGGTTTTATGGTAGAGGGTGGTTGAGGGGGGCTGAGAATAGTGGAGGGGAGGATTGGTTTCCACGTAGTGTATTTTTTGTGGGGAGGGGGAAAATGGGGGTGGTAGCGGGTGCTGCATGGGTAAGGGGTAATGCATTCTGTTTGTGGGCATTAATTTTGACGTGCGGGGGTATGGAGAGAGTATTATTGGGCTATGGGGTCATTATGGTAGGTTATATATACATATCGTGGGAATGCTGGGAAAGGGGGTTTACGAGGTGAAGCGGGGGTATTAGGGGTTACTTTTAAAAACTTTGTGTGGAAACAGAGAATTTATGGCGGAGGCGGGAAAGGGGTTTTCCAGTGGGATACAGGGAACAACGTTGTGGTATTATTAGACTTGTAAATCGGTAGGGGGGGTGGATAGGGAGGTGTATGCTATTTTTTTGGAAGGGTGTCGGGGCAGAAATGGGGTTGCCCCCGGGGGTTAACAGTTGCTAAGGATATTGAGATTTGATGGGTGTGAGATTGTTGAACTAACACACTTTTTCTGAGGGTAAAAAATATTATGTTTGACAGTTATTGTCACCGGGTTGGGTGACATTATGTTATAACCTTATTCCAAAATTTGTAAATTTTGATAACAATGTAATTGTTTGGTGTTATTGTAAACCCCGATGTTTGTAATTTTTTTTAAAGGTTTCCCTTCATTTTTTGAAGGGTGTCTAAATGTTAGATAAAAACATTTGTTTGTTCATAGGTTTTTAGGGTATGGGTTGGGGTTGGTTTGGGAGGAAAGACCTTTAAATGTTTGGACGAGTCTTGCAGTAGAGATTTGTAACCGTAACCTAGTGTCTACCTTTATATGTATTTGAGCATATTTTTAAAAAAATAATAAATGTAATTGAAATTTTAAAGGGCATTCTCCCTGTTTTTTTAATAGTGAACGTTTTGGATTGTATATTGATGTAAGATCTTGCCGGGGTTTTAGGGCTTTCTTTTGTTAAGATGTTTTTCACAAGTTATTATATTGATTAAGTGAATGAGTTTTTGATCTTGTGTATGCCGGGTGAAACTGGACAGTTTTACTTGGGGGGGGGTTAGGAGGGGTAAGAAATCTCTGAAATAGCAGGTCTCGAAACACATGTCATTTATTTTAAGATGTCAATGTTTCCATTTCTTTAGGATGTGATGTAAAGATTATCCCGGCAGTTAAATAATCTGTTCAGGGGGGAACCTGGAGTTTACCTGGAGGAGTTTTGGGGTCAACGCCCCCCCGGCCCGGGGTGTGACCAGGCCCCCTGGTGGATCAGCGCCGATAACCGGGGTTTGTGGCTGCACGCAAACCAAGTACGAGCCACAGCCCGGTGATCGGAACGACTTTAGGTGTTGTCCAGTGCCAGCTTGAAGAATGCCAGGGGGGCGTTGGTAATCCCCCTTTTGTTGGGGAGGCAGTTAACGTCTCGGGCCCCGGGCATTTTGTATGGGCCTTAAAAGTGCTAGTGACACCCCTGCTTTTCATTGGGGGGATGGCTCGCTGCCCAAATCTTTTGCTTTTTGTGTGAGTGATTTTCGTGACAAGTTCGGTACTAGTCCCTTGGGTTTTCCAGGGGTTTAAACATGTTCTCTCCCCTGCGTTCAGGGGGAAAACGGGGTTTTGAAACCTCAACGCTCCCAGTAATTGAGGGTTTTTCTCCGTTATCGCGCCCCTGAAAGTTCTCTGTACATTTTCAGGGGCGGCAATTTCACCCGCTTGAAAGGTGCTGTTTGAGTGCAGCAATATTCCCGCCTAGGGTAAAAACAAGTGACTGAAGATGTACATGGGGTTGGGGCCCCCCTAGTTTTGAAGGGTTCTCATTTCCCCTCCTTTTTTCAGAAGCGATTGATACAATTTTTGGTCCCTTTAAGGTGAGATCCCCCCGAATAATCACTCCCAGGTCTTTGACTTTGGTTTTCGCTCTATTTTTGTGGGCCCGAATTTGTTTTGTACTCTGAGAAGATTTTTAATTTCCTCTTTTTTTTATCTGATAATTTTAAAATTTTTATCGTTTTAACTTCATATTGTTTTCTGAGCCCCTGAAAGATTTGGTGATGTCCCCCCTGGAGCCTTTTCAGTGTCTGCAATGGAAGACACTGTCTGCAGATTCGGGTGTCATCTGCAAAGGAAGACCGGTGTGTGGCGAATCCTTGTCTATGTCGGATAGAGGTGAGGAACAAGTGGGAGCTATACTGTGCTTGTGGAACAGAGTTTTCACTGTAGCTACCCCCGGACTTTACTCTTTGACGAACTCTCTTGTTTGTTTTGGGGGAAATTATAGATCCATCGACCGACTTTTCCTGTTATTCCTTTAGCACGCATTTTGTGCGCTATTACGCCATGGTCACACTTTGGGAAAGGGTTTTGCAAATCTGTATATATTCATAGCATTTTTTTTGTCTTCTAGTGCTTTTTGGACTTGTCGTGTGATCGTATTGAACAGACAGGACGACCCGTTCTAAACCATTTGCCCTGGGTTGTGTAAATGATGGGTTTTTAGTGGGTGGTGATCTTGCTTTTAGGACCCTTTCAAAAATTTTTATGATATGGGGTGTTAGTGTATTGGGCTGTAGTTCTTTTCTGTTGCTTTACTGCCCCCTTTTGGGTGGGGCTATGTCGTTGTTTTTAGTAACGAGGGGCGACCCCCCGTCCATGCCCCTCTCCATAGGATGGAAAAGGTTCGTGATAGGGGCTTCTTGCAGTTCTTGATGAACACAGAGTTCCATGAGTCTGGCCCTGGGGCAGAGTGCATGGGCATGTCATTTATCGCCTGTTCGAAGTCATTTGGCGTCAGGATAACTTTCGGTTTAGGCTTGTGTTAATCAAATTTTGTGGTTTCTCTCATAAAAAATTCATTTTGATCTTCGACTCTCAGTCTGGTTAGCGGCTTGCTAAAAACTGAGTCATTTTGGGGACTTGAGTAGCTCACTCATTTCCTTGCTGTCATCTGTGTAGGACCCCATTTTGTTTAAGTAGGGGCCCAATACTGGACGTTGTTCTCGATTTTGATTTGGCATAGGAGAAGAAATACTTGGGTTTCTTTCGATTTCATTTATGGCTTTTAGTTCTTCCCGCGATTCCTGACTCCTAAAGGATTCTTTAGCTTAAGTTCGATGCTTGCTATTTCTCTGACCAGTGTCTCCCTACGCATTTCAGATATATTGACCTCTTTTAGCCGCTCTGTTATTCTTTTCCGTCGCCTGTAAAGGGAGCGCCTGTCTCTTTCTATTTTACATCTACTCCTCCTTTTTTCTTAGAGGAATAAGCCTTGTGCATACATCGAGTGCCACCGAGTTAATCTGTTCTAGGCATAAGTTGGGGTCTGTGTTGCTTAGTATATCTTCCCAGCTTATATCGGTTAGTACTTGGTTTACTTGGTCCCACTTTATGTTTTTGTTATGAAGTTGAATTTGGTGAATGCTCCCTCGTGACTAGTCTCATTTTGTCGGTCTGGGGCTCCACGCATACATGTCTGAACCTCAATTATGTTGTGATCTGAGTATATTGTTTTTGATATGGTGACATTTCTTATCAGATCATCATTGTTAGTGAAGATGAGGTCTAGTAATTCTCCAGTCTAGTAGGCTCTATTATTTGCTGGTTTAAATTGAATTTTGTGCAGAGATTTAAAAGCTCGTGTGAGTGTGAGTTTTCATCAGAGCTGCCTCCTGGTGTTATTACTGCAACAATATTATTTGCTATTTCCTCCATTTTAGGTGCCTTAAGTTGAAATCCCCCAGGAGGAAGATGTTGGGTGCAGGAGCTGGAAGATTTTCCAGACAGTGGTCAATTTTTAACAGCTGTTCCTGGAATTGCTGGGATGTTGCATCCGGAGGCTTGTAGACTACCACAATGACTAGGTTTTGGTTCTCGACCTTTACTGCTAAAACTTCCACTACATCATTTGAGGCATTAAGCAGTTCTGTGCAAACAAGTGACTCTGCAATGTACCAGGCCAACCCCCCCCCCTTTTGCCTGTTCACTCTGTCACATCTGTATAGGTTGTAACCTGGGATCCATATTTCGTTGTCCAAGTGATCCTTTATGTGGTCTCAGTGAAAGCCGCGAACATTGCCTTTGCCTCTGCAAGCAGTCCACGGATGAAAGGTATTTTGTTGTTTTTTGCTGGCTTTGGGCCCCCTGTATATTTGCAAAGAAAAAAGTTATCGGATTTGGTGGTTTTGGGGTTTTGGTACTGGGGGGGGGTTTTTTTCCGAAATTAGTATCTTTTACCCTGTTGGTTTGGAGTGGGGGCCCAAACGACTGGGGTTTTCCACTCCAGGAATGACTGGTTTTGGTTTTGTACGTTTTTTTCTGCCATTTCCTGCCAGTTTTTTTTCCTTCCTGGCCCCAAAAAAAACCTCTCCCTTTTGGGATTTGGCTGTGGCTCCCAAGGTTTTCCCTTTGGCCCTAAATTTTTTTGTATCTTTTTGCCCCTTTAGTTTGGTTTGCCTGGAAATTTTAAAGTTATAGCACATTTCTTTCTTTTATTTGAAGAGGTACAAAATTTCGGGGTGAAAAGCTTACAGGAGGGATTTTGCATTTTCCTTTTTGTATATGGGCTTTGGCATTTTCTAGGGTGGGTCATAGTTGCATGCTCATTTTTTTTCCCCAGATTTCCCATGCAGCAGATACCAAGTGCATATTGTGCAAGGCCCTTTGGGTTTTCCCCTTGCCTTGGGTTTCTGGGACTGTATTCCCTGTTGGGGGGCATGTTTCCCTGTCTTTCTTCTATTCCCCCGCACCCCCAAAAGGGGTCCCCCCCAGGGGTTTTTTTGGTAATTTATCCTCACTTTTGCTGTTGGAGTCTCTTGTTTTTCATTTTTTTGCGGTTTTTTTTCTAGTTTGCAATTTTTGGTTTTATCTTATCTTTGACCCCACTTGTTTTCCCCACATGGCTCCTTTTCCCCCATGAGGGTTTATTTATTTTGTATTCCCCTTCCCGCGTTTAATTTTCCCACTTTCCTGGACAAAAACTCCCGGTTCAAACCCTTACTGTCTCCCAGGAAAAAGTATCTCCAGCTTCACCCCTTTCTGTCTCCCCGGAGAGCACCCCCCAGCTTCCCCATTATGTCTCCCCCCGGACAGCACTTTCAGCCCCCCAAATTTTCTGATACCAGGACATCATCTCCAGCCCCAAGTTTGTTTTTAAATTTCATGGCAGTTTTCAAGGGCTTTCCCTTCAGCCCGACTTTTTATGTTCCATCTGTTGTAGAAAAACTTCCCGGTTTTCTATGGGAAAACGCTTTGATGTTGTCCTCTTTTAATTTCCCTTGTGATTTTAGTCCAAGATTTTTCCTTCCCTTTGGGCCCCTACCCAAAAAAACTTCCCCGGGTTTTTAAAACTGGTTGGAGATGTTCTTTGGAAAAAAACTTTCCAAGGGCGTGGGCAAACCCAAATTTTCCCCAAAATGACAAATTTTATCCATGTGGAAGCCCGTTTGTTTGACTGACCACAGACTACACACAGCTTCATAATGATTTGAATGGTTGATTTACTGCAATTCTACTAGCAACCTCTTGAATATTCTATTAATAACCTTAAATGAAGCTCTAGCTATTTGTATTTCTGTTTCTAACTGTTTTTGTATATTGGACAGCTTACCGTCACGTTCCTGATTTTTAATGTTTGTGTTTATAAGGGCGCCTACAACCCCATCCGTTTACAGTCTGCTTTATTGTCCAACGAAACTGTTTGAAACCAGTCCCGGGATAACATGCTTGTATACAGCGTGATTTTAGGGTGATATATATTATAAGACGCTAATTACAATCAATGACTGTTGGTGGTTATAAGTAGTGACAGCAGACACAGTTACTAGGCATGTGGGAGGGGGGTTGAAGTGTCAGCGGTAGTGTATTAAATCCACCACCGTGCACAATACTGATTATTACCATAGGGTATATGAGGGTTAGGGTGTGGATTGTGTTCTATGGTGGATGTGTGCCATCATGTTCAGACATTCCTTGTATTATAGTGTCAGCCGTTTAGCAGGCTAGGTTGTGTTTATGTATTTTGTCATTGAAGTTCTTCATGCTCTTATAAATGTATAAGAGATTTGTCACTGAGTATATTAAGGTGAAAGTGGCACGTTTTCACGGGGGAGGGAGGGGGGAGTGTAAGCATTACTAGGTAGGTATCTATCGTTTTTTATCTTACCATCTTTCCACGTGAAGCACAGTACTTATAAGCAGTGTTTGATTTGAGTGCAGCCAGTTCTTATGTCATTATATATGTGCTTCTTCAGTATTTGTGTAGTCACAGTTGATTATTGTTCACTGCCTGTGTCTTGTTACATATTGATTATGTACCCATGTATTTTGTACCTGAGTTTCAAATAAAAAAAAAAAACTTCACAAACCCATTTCAATTAATCCCTTATTTCACACTCCCCTTCCGCCTCACTTCACAGTCTGGTTTCACCTATTACACTTTTAGCTCCTTTCCATTCTGGCAGGACCAGAAAGTTTTAATCAATGGTTTTCTGTTCAAATCCCCCTCAATTTTATTTATCGGGGTTTGTGTCGTGTTGTTGACTGCCTGACCTGGTCTGCTGACTCAGCCATTTTTAAAAGCACTGAGGGAAGTAAACGCCACCTGCAACCTGACTTTCCTTGAGTTTATAGATATGTTTGGCGTTTTCTGCTATGATTCTCTCACTGTACACTGGTCAGCTGAATATAGGTCAGCTACTAAAACATTAACCTTGACTGTTTAACTTTTCACTTCTTTCCCACGACTGTCACTGAGGGATAACCGTCCTATACCTTGGAGTTTTGTATTGTTGATTTGACGATGTCTCCTGTGTTTCCCTCTCGTAACACTGGTACAGGTGATATGATGGTGGTACAGGTGATATGATGGTGGTACAGGTGATATGATGGTGGTACAGGTGATATGATGGTGGTACAGGTGATATGATGATGGTACAGGTGATATGACGGTGGTACAGGTGATATGATGGTGGTACAGGTGATATGATGGTGGTACAGGTGATATGATGGTGGTACAGGTGATATGATGGTGGTACAGGTGATATGATGATGGTACAGGTGATATGACGGTGGTACAGGTGATATGATGGTGGTACAGGTGATATGATGGTGGTACAGGTGATATGATGGTGGTACAGGTGATATGATGGTGGTACAGGTGATATGATGATGGTACAGGTTATATGACGGTGGTACAGGTGATATGATGGTGGTACAGGTGATATGACGGTGGTACAGGTGATATGATGGTGGTAAAGGTGATATGATGGTGGTACAGGTGATATGATGTGTGATATAGGTGGAATATGATGGTGGTACAGGTGATATGATGGTGGTACAGGTGATATGATGGTGGTACAGGTGATATGATGGTGGTACAGGTGATATGATGGTGGTACAGGTGATATGATGGTGGTACAGGTGATATGATGGTGGTACAGGTGATATGATGGTGGTACAGGTGATATGATGGTACAGGTGATATGATGGTGGTACAGGTGATATGATGGTGGTACAGGTGATATGATGGTGGTACAGGTGATAAGATGGTGTACAGGTGATATGATGGTGGTACAGGTGATATGATGGTGGTAAAAGGTTATATGACGGTGGTACAGGTGATATGATGGTGGTACAGGTGATATGACGGTGGTACAGGTGATATGATGGTGGTAAAGGTGATATGATGGTGGTACAGGTGATATGATGGTGGTACAGGTGATATGATGGTGGTACAGGTGATATGATGGTGGTGCAGGTGATATGATGGTGGTACAGGTGATATGATGGTGGTACAGGTGATATGATGGTACAGGTGATATGATGGTGGTACAGGTGATATGATGTGTACTGTTTAGGTTACAGATAAAGTCGTCAGGTATATGATGTGGAACTTACTTGCTGGTGGTACGGTGAAGCAGGTGGCTGGTGTTTGGATGGGCAGGTGCAATGGTGTTAAAGTGATATATGTGTTCCCCGTCGGCATGAGGGGGTAAAGGTGATAGAGGGGGTCATTTGCTGTGGTACAGTTTTGTGATCAGGTTTGTGCTGTCATGTTGTCTTCC
This sequence comes from Cherax quadricarinatus, assembly GCF_026875155.1. Classification (NCBI taxonomy): domain Eukaryota; kingdom Metazoa; phylum Arthropoda; class Malacostraca; order Decapoda; family Parastacidae; genus Cherax; species Cherax quadricarinatus. The sequence goes on along the minus strand of NC_069452.1, from coordinate 33,556,447 downwards.
CGTTGAACACTGGTGGTTATATGGAGGTCAGTTATATTTATTGTAGTAGTGAAAGTCTGTGGTCTGGTTCACGTCTGGACAGCAAGTGTGGTACGTGAATGCGGTGCGTCTTTGTCATATTTACCATTTCGTTGTCGTCACGTTAGTTTTCATGTCACTGTAGGTCTTGCATGTTGTGTGAGCAGGGATTGTAATTATGCCATCACTGAGGTTGGGATATCCCAGAGGAGGGCAAAGATGGCCAGGACGGGCAAGATAGGCCCAAGGGAGGGCAAGATAGGCCCAGGGGACGGCAAGAGATGACCCAAAGGGAGGCAAGATAGGCCCAGGGGACGGCAAGATAGCCCAGGGGTGGCAAGATGCCAGGGAGGGCAAGATAGGCCCAGGGGACGGCAAGATAGGTCCAGGGGACGGCAGATAGGCATCAGGGAGGGCAGTAGGCCCAGGGGTGGTTATAGGGTAGACCAGGGGAGGGAAAAGTAGCCCAGGGGAGGGCAAGTTTAGGCCCGGGACGGCAAGATTAGGGCCAGGGTACGGCAGATAGGCCCAGGGGTGGGCAAGATTTGGCCCAGGGGAGGGCAAGATAGGCCCAGGGGAGGGCAAGATACGTCCAAGGGGAGGGCAAGGATAGGCCCAGGGGACGGCAAGAAGAAGGGGGGGCAAGATAGGCCCAGGGGAGGGCAAGATAGGCCCAGGGTGGGCAAGATAGGTCCAGGGGAGGGCAAGATAGGCCCAGGGGAGGGCAAGATAGGCCCAGGGGAGGGCAAGATAGACCGAGGGGAGGGCAAGTTAGGCCCAGGGGACGGCAAGATAGGCCCAGGGGACGGCAAGATAGGCCCAGGGGGGCAAGATAGGCCCAGGGGTGGGCAAGATAGGCCCAGGGGAGGGCAAGATAGGCCCAGGGGACGGCAAGATAGGCCCAGGGGACGGCAAGATAGGCCAAGGGGAGGGCAAGATAGGCCCAGAGGTGGGCAAGTTTGGGCCCCGGGGAGGGCAAAAAAGGCCCAGGGGGAGGGAAAGATGGGCCCCCAGGGGGGGGGAAAGGAAGGCCCCCGGGGGAAAAAAAGATGGGCCCGGGGGCAAAAAAAGGGGAAGTTTTGGGCCCAAAGGGGGGGGGGCAATAGGCCCAGGGGGGGAAAAAAATAGGCCCGGGGGGACGGAAAAAGGATAGGCCCAGGGTGGGCAATATGGGCCCCAGGGGGGGGGCAAAGATAGCCCCAGGGGACGGAAAAGTTTGGCCCCAAAGGGTGGGAAAGGGTAAGGGCCCCGGGGGAAGGGAAAAGATGACCCAGGGGAGGGGGGGGCCCAAGGGGTGGGCCCCCAGGGGAGGGCAAGAAAACCCCAAGGGGGGGCGAAGATAGGCCCAGGGGGGGGGCAAGATGGGCCCCCAGGGGGGGGAAAAGATAGGCCCGGGGGGAGGAAAAAGATAGAC
>NC_069452.1:33514819-33554515 GCF_026875155.1 Cherax quadricarinatus | reverse complement strand
AAAAGTTTTCCCAATGCTGCATAAGTTCTTAATCTTCAACTTTCGGTTTTTAAAACCAAACACAACTGTGGGACACTGCAGCATCATGGGATCTTTTTCAAAGAATTCTTCAACACTTTTAACCCTTTTGGCAAGACCTACTTCGATAGTGGAGTCCCACTATGACCCCCCCTCCACTGTTTAACGTCCCTCACACGTAATAACCCACGCTAGGGCCCTATGCGACATTCTACAAGTTTGAGGGATAAAACACATCGACTCCGTTAGGGCTGATTCCCTCATTCTCCCCTCTCCTTACGCCTTCCCCTTTGTATGGACTGATAAGCCCGTGTGGCGAAACGTTTCCTAATAAAGATTTCCATAGCGCTAAGGGTCAAACATCAACTTGTCGGTTTTTCAAACCATTATCACAACTGCGAAACGCGCATCATGGGACTTTTTACAAAAAATTCTTCAACACTTTTTAAACCCTTTTTGGAGAAGACCTACTTCGACTAGTGGAGGGTACCACATGACCCCCCCCATCGCTTACTCACCTCACACAGTATATAACCCACGTCTACGGCCCTATGTTCTTCTACAAATTGATGGACTGAACACATCACCCCAGGTTGAGGGACTAAAATTACCTCATTCTCCTCCTCTCCTTACCCTTCCTCTTTGTTTTGGGACTGTGAACCACTTTTGGCGAACTTTTCCTGAATAAAATTTCCTATCTGCAAAGTTCTTAATCTTATTTTACTTTGTATTGGAGATAAGCCATGTGGGGCGAAACGTTTCTTAAATAAAGATTCCTATTGTTGTTGGGTAAGAACATTGCAACGTTAGTATCTTTATTGTGAAACGTTTCGCCTACACGTAGGTTCTTCATCAAGTCAGGAAAGGTTGATAGAAGCAGAAGATACTTGAAGACGGTAATCACCCCATCCCCCTTAAAAATTTTTTTGAGGTGCAGTCCCTCAGTCTGGAAACATTTTTCCATAGTAGAAAAAATAGGAGAAAAGTGACAGGATGGAGTTTTTAGCGCCCAAAGGGGGGAGACGTAGGGGATAAGAACTAGATGTTAGAGGTCCCTCTCAAATCCGCCCCCTCACTAGTGGAGTTGTCGAAGTTATTGCAGGTCTGGAAAGACCCCAAAATCGACACCCCTAGTGAGAGGGGGGTGGGGTTTGGGGGGCCTCTCAACCTGAGTTCTTACCTCTCCTACGTCTCACCTCTTGGCGCTATAAAAGCTCCATCCTGTCACTTCTCCATATTGTTTCATACTATGGAACAATGCTCTTCTCCAGACTGAGGGACTGACCACCTCAAAACTTTAAGGGTGATGGACTGATTACATCGTCTTCAAGTATCTTCTGCTTCTATCAACCTTTCCTGTACTTGACTGAAGAAGCCTACTGTGTAGGCGAAACGTTTCACAATAAAGATACCTAACTGTTGCATATGTGTCTTACCTAACAACCTGTCGGTATTTTATACCATTTTAATGTTCATTCCTATGTGTTGCATAAGTGTCTCAATGGCTAGGTTGAGTTTATGTATTTTGTCATTGAAGTTCTTCAAGCTCTTATAAATGTATAAGTATACTAAGTATACTGAGTATACTAAGGTGAAAGTGGCACGTTTTCACGGGGGGGGAGGGGGGAGTGTAAGCATTACTAGGTAGGTATTATCGTATTTTATATGACCATCTTTCCACGTGAAGCTCAGTACGAATAAGCAGTTGATAAATTAGACACATGTGCAACTCTTGGGTATCTTTATTGAGGAAACGTTTTGCCACACAGTGGCTTCTCAGTCCATACAAAGGAGAATCTTGAAGAACAGGAGGAGAATGAGGTAATCAGTCCCTCAACCTTGAGTCGATGTGGTCAGTCCATCAATCTTGAATAGAATAGGTAGGTATCTATCGTTTTTTATATGACCATCTTTCCACGTGAAGCTCAGTACGAATAAGCAGTTGATAAATTAGACACATGTGCAACTCTTGGGTATCTTTATTGAGGAAACGTTTCGCCACACAGTGGCGTCTCAGTCCATACAAAGGAGAATCTTGAAGAACAGGAGGAGAATGAGGTAATCAGTCCCTCAACCTTGAGTCGATGTGGTCAGTCCATCAATCTTGAATAGAATACGGCATACGTGTTGAGAAGGAGCTTATAAACCGTTGGCAGGAGAGGTGTAGCAGTCATAGGTCGTGTAACATTTGTTCAATGTTGAAGTAGGTCGTGCCCAAGAATTAGGCAAGCGAAGAATTCCCAAGTATTAAGATCCCAAGAAGTTGCAGTGTCTGACAGGTTTGGTTCAGAGAACCGACATGTTGATAAATTAGACACATGTGCAACTCTTGGGTATCTTTATTGAGGAAACGTTTTGCCACACAGTGGCTTCATCAGTCCATACAAAGGAGAATCTTGAAGAACAGGAGGAGAATGAGGTAATCAGTCCCTCAACCTTGAGTCGATGTGGTCAGTCCATCAATCTTAAGAACATAAGAACATAAGAATGTAGGAACACTGCAGAAGGCCCACTGGCCCATACGAGGCAGGTCCCCATCAAAACGACATCTACCTAAAGCTACTCAAGATTTAACTCCTGTACCCCTTGACACCAATTAAACCCAGCCCCTCCCACTCATATATTTGTCCAGTCTCTTCTTAAAGCTACCCAAGGTCCTAGCCTCTATCACCCCACCGGGAAGACTGTTCCACGCATCTACAACTCTTTTAGAAAACCAGTACTTACCTATGTCCTTTCTAAATCTAAATTTATCCAACTTAAATCCATTGTTCCTGGTTCTTACCTGGTTCGACACCCTCAGTACTTTATTAATGTCTCCTTTGTTTATGCCCGTCATCCACTTATACACTTCAATGATATCTCCCCTCATTCTACGCCTCTCCAGAGAGTGGAGATTTAAGGCTTTAAGTCTATCTTCATACGGGAGGTTCCTTACACAGTAAATCATTTTAGTCATTCTTCTCTGTATGTTTTCTAATGAGTCTATGTCCATCCTGTAGTAAGGGGGAAATAAATGGTATAAAATACCGACACAATGGCAATATAAACACAAATGCAGTATAATGTGATCCTTTATTGACTACATTTCGCCCACACAGTGGGCTTTTTCAAGTCACAAACAGAACTACCTGGGGTGGAAGGAACGCGAGTATTTATAGTCCGGCTGAGGTCAGGTGAAGAATGCCCCATTCGGTACATCATCAGATGCAGCATTCTTCACCTGACCTCAGCCGGACTATAAATACTCGCGTTCCTTCCACCCCAGGTAGTTCTGTTTGTGACTTGAAAAAGCCCACTGTGTGGGCGAAACGTAGTCAATAAAGGATCACATTATACTGCATTTGTGTTTATATTGCCACTGTAGTAAGGGGACCAAAACTGAGCAGCATAATCTAAATGAGGCCTCACTAGTGATGTATAGAGCTGTAAAATAACTTTTGGACTTCTGTTACTTATACTTGAGATAAATCCAAGTAATCTGTTGGCCTTGTTGCGCACATTAAGGCACTGCTGTCTTGGCTTTAGATTTCTGCTTACCATGACTCCCAAGTCTTTTTCACATTCTGTATGACCAAGCTCTACTTCACCTAGATTATAGCTTCGAGGGTTATTTTCATTACCTTACACTTACCCACATTAAACTTCGTCTGCCATTTTTCAGACCAAGACATTAATTTGTTCAAATCGTCCTGGAGTTCATTGATATCCTCCTCAGAGGGGAATTATACGGCCTATCTTTGTATCATCAGCAAACTTACTCATGTCACTAGTAACCCCTTCATCAAGGTCTTAATGTAAATTATGAACAGTAGAGGCCCAAAAAACTGATCCTTGTGGACGCCACTAGGACTAATCCCCATTCAGATTTCACTCCATTAATGGTAACTCTCTGCTTTCTATTGGATAAGCCTTGCCTCAATCCTGCTAAAACTTTCCCTCCTATACATGAGCTGCCACTTTTCTTAAGAGTCTCTTGTGAGGTACTCTATCGAAGGCTTTACTAAAATCCAAATAAACAATATCATATTCCTTATCACTGTCAACTGCCTCAAATGTTCTACTGAAGAACGTCAGTAAGTTTGTCAGGCAGGAACGACCTCTCGTGAATCCATGCTGAGATTCATTTATCAAGTTATGCTCTTCAAGGTGACTTCTGATAATGTCAGCTATAATTGATTCTAATAACTTGCCCACTATAGATGTCAGGCTTTATGGGACGGTAATTTGAAGGAGTGGACTTATTCTCCTGATTTGAATATAGGAACCACATTAGCTATCTTCCACATCTCTGGCACACACTGGTAAGGATGGACGCATTGAATACACTCGTTAATGGCTGACTAAGCCCATCTTGCATTCCTTAAGTCCCCTTTTGAAAAACTCATCGGGCCCCAGGGACTTATTTTGTTTTAGTTTGTCTATCTGTTTAATAACCATGTCCTCGTGACAGTAATATTAGTTAACTTAAATTCATCAGGAACTAAATAATTTTTAAATTACTGGAATTCATTTAACATCTTCCTGTGTAAAAACTGACAAAAAATAGTCATTAAATAAGGAACACATTTCTAGTTCATTATCCGTCAGCTGTCCATTCCCAGATTTCAGAGGTCCCACTTTTTCCTTCACCTTCGTCCTATACATTGAAAGAACCCCTTTGGATTAGTCTTTGATTCATTAGCAACTCTAATTTCATAGTCACGTTTAGCCTTTAATCCCCCTTTTTTACTTCTCTTTAAGTTTGAACATATTGGTCAGTAAGGTTAAAACCTCTCCTCTTCTGATGCGCCTATAAATTCCCCTTTTCTCCCCTAATAGATGCTTTAGCCCCCTGTTAACCCATTTGGGATCGTTATTATTAGACCTAATTTTCTCTCTGGGGAATGTATATACTCTGGGCACTGTGTACATTTTTAAGAAAACAATCATAAAGCAGATCCCTTCATGTTCATAAGTATGTTATCGTCAATAAAATCATTAGCTAGATAACCCAATCAAGATTAGACAGATGTTCCCTAAGTCCATTATAATCGGCAGAACGAAAATCGGGGTTTTTTTACTGTATTATCATTATTCTTGCTTTTTCCCAATTAATGCTAAAGGTGATGGTTTTTGTGATCACTTGTGCCAAGCTCTTCAGTGATCTCCAGATTATTCACGAGTGTTCCTTATTTGGACAAGACTAGGTCTAGCAAATTATTACCCCTGGTAGGTTCAGTTACACTGTTTCAGGAAAACAGTCCTAAAACTGTTTCCATGAAGTCACTGGACTCTAGATTACTGTCAAAGAATTCCAGTCAATTTGGCTAAAGTTAAAGTCCCCTACTATGACTACGTTACTGGTCCAGAAGCCCTAACAATTTCTCCCAAAGAAGTCTCCCTCTATCGTGATCCAACCCTGGAGGTCGGTATATTACCCCTAGAATTAGTTTTCTTGCCCCTCCACGAACTCTACCAAAACAGACTCTGTTACTGCTCCATCTATTTTTATACCTGTTTTTATGCAACAATTAATATTTTCTCGAACATACAATGCAACTCCTCCCCCCTTCCCATTACATCTACCCCACTTTGAATAACTTAAACCCCTGAATATTACACTCAGCAGTCATATCCCGACTCTTTAAATCATACCACGTTTCAGTTAATGCAATGATATAAAAATTCCCCAGCACATGCTACCAAACGTAGTTCATTAATTTTATTTCTTGCACTTCGACTATTAGCATAAAATACCATCATATGTTTTTTCTTCTGCACATTTTTCCTATTCATCTTTGTTTTTTACACAATTTCTGAAATTATCATTACCCAGAGTTTCTCCATGACAGTTACTATTAAGATTCTTAATATCAGAGCATAAGTCAATATATCCATACTCATTATTAATCATTTCTAAACCCATACCTCTAACTAATCCTATTTTAAAAGTCCTAACAACCCCCCAACTGAGTTAGCAAGAAAAACCCACACCTCCCCTGGATGAGTGAACCCCATCCCTGGATACATGTCTTTTCGGCCATAGAAGTTGTCCCAGTTGTCAATGAATGATACTGCTTATCCTTACAGTGTTTACCCAAGCCAAAAATTTATACAATTGCTCTGGACAACCATTCATTCCAACACCTCGTCTTGGCAAATACCACATAAAAACAGGGCGCCCCCCCTTCTTCCTAATCATGTCTATAGCTGTCCTAAACCCTTTCTAACTAAATCCTCACTTCTACGTAGCTACATCATTGCCTCAGCCTGAGGCAATAATAGGATTGATCCCTTACCGTTCATGATGTTGTCAAGCCGGCTAACAATGTCCTCCATCCCAGGCCCCAGGAAAGCTACCCTTTGTCTCCTACTCCTGTCTTCAAGCAGGGAAAGCCCTATCCATGTATCTTAACCTGGCTATCCCCAACAAAAAACAATATTCTTACCTTCCTTGTTGTCGTTCGTCGTGACGATCCCAGTAGTCGACTCAATTCGTCGGGTAGCACCGAGAATGCGTTGGAGGTTTCCCCGGGAGTTTCCACAGCAGTCTCTTTCTTCTTCATCGTTTCTGGCTTTCCATTCGTCTTCTTGATCGTGAACTTTGTCGTCCCCTGCTGTCCAGCCACTGACCACGATCCCTTCATGACCTGAGGACTCGAAACAGGAGGACTACTAAGAATCCTCTTGTTTTCCTCGGTCAATCGCCGTATCTCCATCTTCGCTGCCCTCAATTCTTCCTTAAGTTGCTGGTAAAGTTGCTCGATGGAGGGCATCTTGGTTCAGTCCACGGGGGCAAACAAGACACTTCTTCACAGAGTTAAGTACAGGTCACCACTGAGTTAAGTACAGGTCACTACTGAGTTAAGTACAGGTCACCACTGAGTTAAGTATAGGTCACCACTGAGTTAAGTACAGGTCACCACTAGTTAAGTACAGGCCACCACTCATCGGGTCCCAGGGACTTATTTTGTTTCAGTTTGTCTATCTGTTTAATAACCATGTCCCTCGTGACAGTAATATTAGTTAACTTAAATTCATCAGGAACTATATAATTGTTAATTACTGGAATCTCATTTACATCTTCCTGTGTAAAAACTGACAAAAAATAGTCATTAAATAAGGAACACATTTCCAGTTCATTATCCGTCAGCTGTCCATTCCCAGATTTCAGAGGTCCTACTTTTTCCGTCACCTTCGTCCTATACACTTGAAAGAACCCCTTTGAATTAGTCTTTGTTCATTAGCAACTCTAATTTCATTTGTCACGTTTAGCCTTTCTAATTTGCCCTTTTTACTTCTCTTTTAAGCTGAACATATTGGTCAGTAAGGTTAACCTCTCCTCTTTTGATGCGCCTATAAAATTCCCCTTTTCTCTCCCTAATTTGATGCTTTAGCCTCCTGTTAACCCATTTTGGGGTCGTTATTATTAGACCTAAATTCTCTCTGGGGAATGTATATACTCTGGGCACTGTGTACATTATTAAGAAAACAATCATAAAAGCAGATCCCTTCATATTCATAAGTTGATTATCGTCAATAAAATCATTTGCTAGATAACCCCAATCAAGATTAGACAGATGTTCCCTAAGTCCATTATAATCGGCGAACGAAAAATCAGGGATTTTTCCTGTATTATTTATTATTCTTGCATTCCCAATAATGCTAAAAGTGATGGGATTTGTGATCACTTGCGCCAAGCTCTTTAGTGATCTCCAGATTATTCACAAGTTTTCCTTATTTGACAAGACTAGGTCTAGCAAATTATTACCCCTGGTAGGCTCAGTTACACTCTGTTTCAGAAAACAGTCCTGAACTGTTTCCATAAAGTCACTGGACTCTAGATTACCTGTTAAAGAATTCCAGTCAATTTGACTAAAGTTAAAGTCCCCTACTATGACTATGTTACAGTGTCCAGAAGCCCTAATAATTTCGTTCCAAAGAAGTCTCCCTCTATCGTGATCCAGGCCTGGAGGTCGGTATATTACACCTGTACTTGACTGAAGAAGCCTACACAGTAGGCTTCTTCAGTCAAGTACAGAAAAGCTGATAGAAGCAGAAGATTCTTGAAGACGATGCAATCAGTCCATCACCCTTAAAGTTTTGACAACTTCTACAACTTCCACTAGTGAGAGCGGCTGGATTTGAGAGGGACCTGACCTTTCAACATCTGAGTTCTTACCTCTCCTAGTGGCCTACGTCTCACCTCTTGGCGCTATAAAAAGCTCCATTCTGTCACTTCATCTCCATATTGTTTCATACTATGGAACCTAACTGTTGCACATGTGTCTTACCTAACAACCTGTCGGTATTTTATACCATTTTAATGTTCAATCTGTCAGACACTGCATCACAAGGGTATCTTGGTACAGAACTGCAATCAACTTCGACAACTTCCACTAGTGAGAGCGGCTGGATTTGAGAGGGACCTGACCTTTCAACATCTGAGTTCTTACCTCTCCTAGTGGCCTACGTCTCACCTCTTGGCGCTATAATAAGCTCCATTCTGTCACTTCATCTCCATATTGTTTCATACTATGGAACAATGCTCTTCTCCAGACTGAGGAACTGACCACCTCAAAACTTTAAGGGTGATGGACTGAGTACATCGTCTTCAAGTATCTTCTGCTTCTATCAACTTTTCTGTACTTGATGAAAAAGCCTACTGTGTAGGCGAACGTTTCATAATAAAGATACCTAACTGTTGCCACATGTGTCTTACCTAACAACCTGTCGGTATTTTATACCATTTTAATGTTCAATCTGTCAGACACTGCAACACAAGGGTATCTTGGTACAGACCTGCAATCAACTTCGACAACTTCCACTAGTGAGAGCGGCTGGATTTGAGAGGGACCTGACCTTTCAACATCTGAGTTCTTACCTCTCCTAGTGGCCTACGTCTCACCTCTTGGCGCTATAAAAAGCTCCTTTCTGTCACTTCATCTCCATATTGTTTCATACTATGGAACAATGCTCTTCTCCAGACTGAGGGACTGACCACCTCAAAACTTTAAGGGTGATGGACTGATTACATCGTCTTCAAGTATCTTCTGCTTCTATCAACTTTTCTGTACTTGACTGAAGAAGCCTACTGTGTAGGCGAAACGTTTCACAATAAAGATACCTAACTGTTGCACATGTGCCTTACCTAACAACCTGTCGGTATTTTATACCATTTTAATGTTCATTGCTGTCTTTGTTTAAGGTTGCTGCTAACCATAACCCCCAAGTCCTTTTCGCAATCTGTATGGCTAAGTTCTACATTATTTAACTTATAAGTGCTAGGGTTATGGACACTCCCGAGCTTCAGAACCTTGTATTTATCTACATTGTACTGCATCTGCCACTTTTCTGACCAAGAGTAGAGTTTGTCTAAATCCTCCTGAAGTTCCCTAACATCTACGTTTGAATCAATTATCCTACCTATCTTCGTGTCTTCGGCGAATTTGCTCATATCACTAGTAATTCCTTCGTCAAGATCATTGATATATATTATAAACAACAACGGGCCTCTTATAGGGTGATGGACGGATTACATCGTCTTCAAGTCTCTTTCTGGTTCTACCAACTTTTCTGTACTCGACTGAAGAAGCCTACTGTGTAGGCGAAACGTTTCGAAATAAAGATACATAACTGTTGCATATGTGTCTTACCTAACAAGAAAGTTAATAAATTAGTTAGTCAAGACCGGCCTCTTGTGAATCCATGCTGAGTAACATTAATCAAGCTATGCTTATCGAGATGGCTTCTTTTAATCTCAGCTATAATGGACTCTAGTAATTTGCCTACAATTGAGGTCAGGCTTATTGGGCGGTAATTTGACGGTAACGACTTGTCCCCTGCTTTAAAAATAGGAATTACATTAGCCATCTTCCACATATCAGACACTACACCTGTTTGAAGAGATAAATTAAAAATATTAGTTAATGGTTCACAGACTTCCATTTTGCATTCCATTAGAACCCTTGAAAAAACCTCATCAGGACCCGGTGACTTGTTTTGCTTCAGTCGGTCTATCTGCTTCACAACCATTTCACTAGTGACTGTGACTGGCCCACTATAAAAATTTATTACCGGAATATTATTAGTGTCTTCCTGTGTAAAAACCGAGAGAAAATAGACTGAGAGAAAGAGACTGCTGTGGAAACTCCTGTGGAAACCTCCAACGCATTCTCGGTGCTACCCGACGAATGTGAGTCGACTACTGGGATCGTCACGACGAACGACAACAAGGAAGGTAAGAATATTGTTGTAATAAAGTTGGTAGAATTACCGACAATATGTAAAGTAAAAGGACACAAGTGCAACTAATGTGACATTATTGTGGCAACGTTTCGCTCTCCAGGAGCTTTATCATTATTGTTTGTAATGGCTTGATAAAGCTCCTGGAGAGCGAAACGTTGCCACAATAAATGTCACATTAGTTGCACTTGTGTCCTTTTACTTTACAAGAATGTTGTTGTTGTTGGGGATAGCCAGATTAGATACATAGATAGGGCATTCTGCTTGAAGGACAGGAGTAGGAGACAAAGGGTATGCTTTCCTGGGGCTGGGATGGAGGACATTGTTAGCGGTTTGACAACATCATGAATGGTAATGGGATCAATCCTATTATTTGCCTCAGTGCTGGAGGCAATGATGTAGGCAAGCATAGAAGTGAGGATTTAGTTAGAAAGTTCAGGACAGCTATAGACATAATTAGGAAGAAGGGGGGGCGCCCTGTTATATGTGGCATTTTGCCAAGAAGAGGTGTTGGTAATGAATGGTTGTCCAGAGCAATTGGTATTAATTGTTGGCTGGATAATCACTGTAAGGATAATGCAGTACCATTCATTGACAACTGGGACAACTTCTATGACCGAAATGACATGTATGCCAGGGATGGGGTTCACTTATCCAGGGCAGGTGTGGGTTTTCTTGCTAACTCAGTTGAGGGGGTTGTTAGGACTTTAAACTAGGATTAGTTAGAGGTATGGGTTTAGAAATGATTAATAATGAGTATGGATATATTGACTTATGCTCTGATATTAAGAATCTTAATAGTAACTGTCATGGAGTAACTCTGGGTAATGATAATTTCAGAAATTGTGTAAAAACAAAGTTGAATAGGAAAAATGTGCAGAAGAAAAAACATATGATGGTATTTTATGCTAACAGTCGAAGTGCAAGAAATAAAATTAATGAACTACGTTTGGTAGCATGTGCTGGGAACTTTGATATCATTGCATTAACTGAAACGTGGTATGATTTAAAGAGTCGGGATATGACTGCTGAGTGTAATATTCAGGGATTTAAGTTGTTCAATATGGATAGATCTAATGGGAAGGGGGGAGGAGTTGCATTGTATGTTCGAGAAAATATTAATTGTTGCATAAAAACAGGTATAAAAATAGATGGAGCAGTAAACAGAGTCTGTTTGGGTAGAGTTCGTGGAGGGTCAAGAAAAAACTAATTCTAGGTGTAATATACCGACCTCCAGGCTTGGATCACGATAGAGGGAGACTTCTTTGGGACGAAATTGTTAGGGCTTCTGGAACGTAACATAGGTAATAGTAGGGACTTTAACTTTAGCAAAAATTGACTGGAATTCTTTGACAGGTAATCTAGAGTCCAGTGACTTCATGGAACAGTTCAGGACTGTTTTCTGAAACAGAGTGTAACTGTGCCTACCAGGGGTAATTAATTGCACTAGACCTAGTCTTGTCAAATAAGGAAACACTCGTGATTATCAGGAGAATCATGAAGAGCTTGGCGCAAATGATCACAAATCATCACTTTTAGCATTAAATGAAATGCAAGAATTAATGATAATACAGTAAAAATCCTGATTTTCGTTCTTGCCGATTTTTAAATGGACTTAGGGAATCCATCTGTCTAAATCTTGATTGGGGTTATTCTAGACATAATGATTTTATTGGACGATAATATACTTATGAATATGAGGGATCTGCTTTTATGATTGTTTTCTTAATAATGTACACAGTGCCCAGGTATATACTTCCCCAGAGAGAAATAGGTTAATAATAACGATCCCAAATGGGTTAACAGGAGGGTAAAGCATCTATTAGGGGTGGAAGAAGAGAAAAGGGGATTTTTTATAGGCGCATCAGAAGAGGAGAGGTTTAACCTTACTGACCAATATGTTCAGCTAAAAGAGAAGTAAAAAGGGCGATTAGAAAGGCTAAAGTGACTATGAAATTTGAGTGCCTAATGTGAATCAAAGACTAATCAAATGGTTCTTTCAAGTGTATAGGACGAGGTGAAGGAAAAAGTAGGACTTCTGAAATCTGGAAATGGGACAGCTGATGGATAATGAACTGGAAAATGTGTTCCTTCTTTAATGAACTATTTTTTGTCAGTTTTTTACACAGGAAGATGTAAAGAGGATTCCAGTAATTAACAATTATTTAGTTCCTGATGAATTTAGTTAACTAATATTACTGTCACGAGGGACATGGTTATTAAACAGATAGACAAACTTGAAATAAATAAGTCCGGGACCGATGAGTTGTTTTCAGGGTACTTAAGGAAATGCAAGATGGAGCTTAGTCAGCCCAAAATTATCGAGTGTATTCAATGCGTCCATCCTTACCAGTGTTGTGCCAGAGTTGTGGAAGATGGCTAATGTCGGTTCCTATATTCAAAATCAGGGGATAAGTTCCACTCCTTTCAAATTACCGTCCAATAAGCCTGACATCTTTAGTGGGCAAGTTATTAGAAATCAATTATAGCTGACATTATCAGAAAGTCACTTCTCGAAGAGCATAACTTGATAAATGAATCTCAGCATGGATTCACGAGAGGTCGTTCCTGCTGACAAACATTACTGACGTCTACAATAGAACATTTTGAGGCAGTTGACAGTGATAGGAATATGATATTGTTTATTTGAATTTTAGTAAAATGCCTTCGTCAGAGTACCTCACAGAGACTTTATAGAAACGTGGCAGCTATGTATAGGAGGTTATTAAAGTCTAGCAGGGAATTGTGGCATGGCTTACCATTAGAAAGCAGAGAGTTACCATTATGGAGTGGAAAATCTGAATGGGGATTAGTCACTAGTGGCATTCACAAGGATCAGTTTTAGGCCCTCTCCTGTTCAATAAATAAATTAATGACCCTGATGAAGGGATTTACTAGTGACATGAGTAATTTGCTGATGATACAAAGATAGGCGTATAATTCCTACGAGGAGGATATCAATGAATCCAGGGACGATTTGAACAAACTAATGGTCTTGGGCTGAAAAAATGGCAGATTGAAGTTTAATGTGGATAAGTGTAAGGTCTTGCCCTTGGTAATGAAAATAACCCTCGAAGCTATATCTAGGTGTAGTAGAGCTTGGTCATACTGAATTGTGAAAAAAAGACTTGGGAGTCATGGTAAGCAGGAAATCTAAAAGCCAAGACAGCAGTGCCTTAGTGTGCGCAACAAGGCCAACAGATTACTTGGAATTTATCTCAAGAGTATAATTAACTGAAGCCAAAAGTTATTTTACAGCTCTATACATCACTGTGAGCCCTCTTTAGATTATGTGCCATCAGTTTTGGTCCCTTACTACAGGATGGACATAGTCTCTTTGAGAACCATACAGAGAAGATGACTAAAATGATTTACTGTGTAGGAACCTCCCGTATGAAGATAGACTTAAATCTCCACTCTCTGGAGAGGTGTAGAATAAGTGGAGATATCATTGAAGTGTATAAGTGGATGACGGGCATAAACAAGGGAGACATTAATAAAGTACTGAGGGTGTCGAACCAGGTAAGAACCAGGAATAATGGATTTAAGTTGGATAAATTTAGATTTAGAAAGGACATAGGTAAGTGGTGACCTGTATTTAACTCAGTGGTGACCTGTACTTAACTCTTTGAAGAAGTGTCTTGTTTGCTCCCGTGGACTGAACCAAGATGCCCTCCATCGAGCAACTTTACCAGCAACTTAAGGAAGAATTGAGGGCAGCGAAAATGGAGATACGGCGATTGACCGAGGAAAACAAGAGGATTCGTAATATCCTCCTGTTTCGAGTCCTCAGGTCAAGAAGGGATCATGGTCAGTGGTGGCAGCAGGGGACGCACGAAGTTGACGATCAGAAGGACGAATGGAAGCCAGAAACGATGAAGAAGAACAGACTGCTGTGGACTCTTTTTTCCGTGGAAACCTCCAACGCATTCTCGGTGCTACCCGGACGAAATGTGAGTTACTACTGGGATCGTACACGACGAAGACAAACAAGGAAAGTAGGAATATTGTTGTTGTTGGGGATAAGCCAGGTTAGATACATGGATAGGGCATTTCTGCTGAAGGACAGGAGTAGGAGACCAAAGGATATGCTTCCTGGGGCTGGGATGGGGAATTGTTAGCCGGCTTGACAACATCATGAACGGTAATGGGTCAATCCTATTATTTTGCCTCAGTGATGGAGGCAATGATGTATGGCAAGCGTAGAAGTGAGGATTTAGTTAGAAAGTTCAGGACAGCTATAGACATGATAAGGAAGAAGGGGGGCGCCCTGTTATATGTGGCATTTTGCCAAGAAGAGGTGTTGGTAATGAATGGATGTCCAGAGCAATTGGTATTAATTGTTGCTGGATCTGAAATGTAGAGACACTGTAAGGATAATGCAGTTACCATTCATTGACAAAACTGGGACAACTCTATGGCGATATGACATGTATGCCAGGGATGGGGTTCACTTATCAGGGCAGGTGTGGGTTTTCTTTGTAACTCAGTTGAGGGGGGTTGTTAGGACTTTAAAAACTAGGATTAGTTAGAGGTATGGGTTTAGAAATGATTTATAATGAGTATGGATATAATCAACTTATGCTCTGAATAAGACTCTTAATAGTAAGTGTCAATGGAGTAACTCTGGGTAATGTAATTCGAAATTGTGTTAAAAACGGAAAAGTGAATAGGGAAAAAAGTGCAGAAGAAAAAAACATATTGATGGTATTTTATTGCTAACAGTCGAAGTTCAGAAATAAAAATAATGAAACTACGTTTGGTAGCATGTGCTGGGGTGGTGAACTTTGATATCATTGCATACCTGGGAAACGTGGTTATGATTTAAAAAAGTCGGGATATGGACTGCTGAGTGTAATATTCATGGATTTAAGTTGTTCATGGGTAGATGTAAATGGGAGAAGGGGGGAGGAAGGAGTTGCATTGTATGTCGAGAAAATATTAATTGTTGCTAAATAACAGGTATAAAAATTGATGGAGCAGTAAAAAACCCAGAGTTCTGTTACTGCTTCTAGTTAGGTGGCATAGTTTTAGCCCTTGTTACTGAAGGTGAAAACGTAGAGGCTTGATGAACTCAGAACTTTGGTGAGTGAAGAAGTGAAAGCGGTGATTCACATGCATACTGACTGTTCCAGTCACCGAGGCTTTTGTAGAGTTCAGTACAGGGTCATGGTGCCAGTATTTGAAGAAGTGTAATAAAAGGTAAGGTTATCCCATGAGGGTTTACTGGATGAGTCGTCGTTATCTCCTCTTTGGAGTGGATTCATTGGAGAATCTACAAATGGTGGTAGCCGAGTGACTGAGGGTCAGACAGGAGCAGCTGTAAAGGTGTATTGGTTGTGTAACAGCAGGTGGGAGAGGTGGGAGGACGGTGTTGAGGCAACATGATCAACGTTGTCGCGAGTAGGAAGTGGGTATAGAAGTTGCAGGAGCAGTGCCTTGGCAAGGAGACAGGTTCTGCAGTGCAGTATAAGTTCAGGACGTTGTGAAGGATCTTGAGTATGTCTGCTGAAGGTGTGAGTCGAAAATTGAAGGCAGGCATGTTGTTCAAGACGGCATAGTTCGTTAATAGTGGTTGTGAATGTGCCGGGGTTTGTGCGTTTGCAAGGTTGTGCATAACACCATGCAGTACGGAGCACTTTGAGGAATCTCCCGTCTGGGAGTGGAGAGGGAGTTGCTGGGCGATGGTTGCCTGTTAGGATTAGGTGTTGTAGATCTGGTGGTGTCGGTTTGTGGTTTGGTTATTGCAGCGTTTGTCGGTGAATTGGAGGTGTTCTTCAGAAACTTTAGTTTTCTTCAGTTATGACTTTTCTTTCCTGATTGGTCTCTTAGCTGCAAGGTATGATGATTACCCTTGCAGTTTAAGACAAGTTGGTGCTGTAGTAATGTGCAGTGACTGAAATCGGTGTCCATCAATTCCCACATTTTGAACAAAAACTTCTTATCCTTGATGGGGCATCCTTGGTGGTTGTGTTTATAGGAGTAGCAGGTCCAAGCAGAGGGGAGATGTATGTGAACGTTCTTGTTCATATGACTTGAGTGAATGTGGGGTAATATGAGATGGACCCAGCCATTCAGGAGAAGCTTGGGCAGCCATGGAGATGTATGAAAATGTAAATCTTTAGCATAGTGAGGCGTAGGGATCTTGTAGATGCTGTATTCCACCACCCCCCCCCCCCCGCCCCCCCCCCCCCCCCCCCCCGAGGCCCAGGTGTTTTGTTCCTCAATAGATGTCTTCAGTGCATCAGTAGAGAGAGAGGTGACCAATATTTGTCAGTCTTTTCACAAATACCGAACGTTTCGTCTTCAAGCATGGAGACGGGATAGTAGTGAATTGTTGTGTTTGTAGGGTCATGATTGAAAGAGTCGTCAATAGTTTTGATGCTTCCGTGTCGTCTGCTGCAGGACGCAATGGAAGGAGTCCTTCACGAGAGTGGATTGCCCGTAAATTTGACCTGCAGGCGGGTCTTAACGACAGTAGCTAAAGCTAACTTCGAGGATGTCATTGATTGCACCATTCAACAGGCTTGATTTTCACACGATTCGACAGCATTGTTGAAAGGATGTGATGTTTGTAGAATATAATTTACAACCCGGCGGGGTGAAGAGAGTTTTCTTGGTTAGGAGAGAAGTAGACTGACAGGATGACTTTTTATAGCGCCAAGAGTGAGAACGTAGGCCTCTAGGAGAGGTAAGAAACTCCATGATGTTGAGAGGTTCAGGTCCTCTCAAATCCAGCCCCTCTCACTAGTGGAAGTTGTCGAAGTTGATTTGCAGGTCTGTACCCACATACCCTTGTGTTGCAGAGTCTGACAGATTTAACATTAAAATGGTATAAAATACCGACAAGGGAGAGAGAGAGTTAGGTAAGACACATATGCAACAGTTTAGGTATCTTTATCGATGAAACGTCTTCGCCCTACACAGTAGGCTTTCTTCAGTCAAGTACAGAAAAGTTGATAGAAGCAGAAGAAGATACTTGAAGACGATGTAACAGTTCAATCACCCTTAAAGTATGAGGTGGTCAGTCCCTCATCTGGAGAAGAGCACTGTTCCATAGTATGAACAATATGGAGAAGAAGTGACAGGATGGAGCTTTTTATAGCGCCAAGAGGTGAGACGATAGGCACTAGGAGAGGTAAGAGGACTCAGATGTGAGAGGTCGGCCCTCTCTAATCATGCCCCCTCTCACTAGTGGAAGTTGTCGAAGTTGATTGCAGGTCTGTACCAAGATACCCTTGTGTTGCACGTTGTCTGACAGATTGAACATTAAAATGTATAAAATACCGACAGGGTAGTTAGGTAAGACACATAAGCCAAACAGTTAGAGGTATCATTATTGTGAAACGTTTCGCCTACACAGTGGCTTCTTCAGTCAAGTACAGAAAAGTTGATAGAAGCAGTGATACTGAAGACGATTGTAATCGTCATCACCCTTAAAGTTTTTGAGACAGTGGTCGTCCCTCAGTCTGGAGAGAGCATTGTTCCATAGTATGAAACAATATGGAGAAGAAGTAACGAAAGAACGAAACGAAAGTTCTGGTAAGATCCCAAATGGGATGAGCGGGGGAAGACGGGACTAGACGAAGAATATTGCTGGAGAGGAGTGTTTTAGTCGTAGAGATAGAGCAGGGCTTAACCCAGCAGCAAAGTCGATCGTGGGGGACAGATATTGAAAAGAGAAATTCCGGTTCTACTGTTGGGGAATCCGGTTGGGGGTGAGCTGGGAGTAAGGGACTTGCGACGTGAGAGCTAGAGAGGGAGTGCAGAAACTGAGTCATGTCTTAACCTCAAAAAAGCAAGGCGAACGTTGGTGGGTCAGAGAGATGGTACCGTGTCTTTAGAAGGTACCTGTCAGCGGATCCAGGTTTTTGTAAGTTAGGGTTAGGATCAGGATCATGCAAGGAGTAGAAATGGTTGTGTTGGTTTGTGGGTCTGCGAATGTCTTCGTCAAGGAGAGAGGTCCAGTTAGTCATGTCGTGTCTTCAAGTTTGTCTATCTGTCTGTCACTGGCCTCTTCCAGGACAGATTTCAGGCGGGACCGTCTCTCCCCCCCCCCCCCCCCCCCCCTATGGCATGGAGAGACTCGCTTTGTGGCGAAGTCTCCCATTCTGACATCAAGCACCAGCGCAGCGCCTTGTTCTGGGACACGATGCAGTTTAAGTAAGTTTGTTTTTGCTTAAGAGAGAGGGCTTAGAGGAGAGTAAGTGGTCAGAGGGACGTATTATGGATTTGTAGAGGTGTAGTTTGGTGCGTGAGAGGCAGTTTCAGCTTGTGAGGACCGCAAGGGCCTTAATAGGCTATTCTTGCCTTTGAGTGAATGTGTCCGTGTAAACGAAGAAGGTAGTCAAGTATTTAACGCCAGGACCAGTGACAGATTGGTGATAGGGAAGTAAGTGCGGGTGTCAGTGTTCTGAGTTCCGCAGGTAATGGAGGATCACGTTTCTGTAGTTAAAAATTACGTAATGTGGATTTTGCTGTGGATTGGTTTAATCCTCCATTTTTTGTTCCCAGATGGCTATCATGTCAACCTCATTTTGTGTTTTTTGTGTGTGTGTATCTATATTGGCATGAGTGTTAAGTTGTGTAATGTCGTCTGCATAGGCTAGTGTGATGGAGTTGTGGTATACAGGTGTTGGACTGTGTTAGTGTTAAATGTAGAGGGTAGGGGAAAGGACAGATCCCTGGGGTTACTCCAGCATTTAGTGTGAAGTAGTTCAGAGTAACAGCCATGGAATTTGATTCTCATGTACGGCCGTATAGGAAGTTGCAGAGGAGTTTACGAGTATTGAGAGGCAGGTTGAAGTTATTGCCAGAGTTTGTACTTGAAGCCCCTAGTGCCCACCCAGGTGTTCAAAAGCTTTCTTTCAAACGTCTTTTGCAACCAGGGCTGTCCTGTTTCTTTGTTTTGTGTTTATGTGGGATGTAGTTGAGATGATGTTAATAGCATTCCTGTGTGGAATCTGTGTGTTTCTGGAGCCAAATGGCCATCTGAAAGTAGAGAAGTATGTTCAGGTATCTGCGAAAGGCGATGATTTAATGAGTTTTCAAAGGTTTCTCCTAAGTTTCGAGGAGGTGATAGGGCGATACGTTTCTAGGGTAGAGTGATCTTTATTGGTTTAGGAAGGAGGTATAGCAGTAGCAGTTTGAAGAGGGAAGGATAGTATCCCAGAGCAAGGGAGGCCATTGAGGAGGTTTGTGTAGGCAGTAGTAATGATAGAGTCAGGAAGGTGTTTCAGGATAATATGGTTTTGCCGAGGCACAGGAGCTTTGGAGGAAGGTGTCTGAGGCAGAGTTTTAATGTCTGTGTTTGTGAAAGGAGTGTCGGGTATCTTGGGAGGAGGTAAGAGTTGTCTAGATTGTATGTGGGCTGTCTGGTGTTGTTTCTTGGTGTGTGCAGTTGTTCCAGGTTTTTCTATGTTCTGAATGTGTTGATAACGTTAGGGCGAGGGGATGAGTGTGGAAGATGTTCCCAAGATGTGTTGAAGATGTTTGGTAGCAGCCCTTGTGGTTGAGATGTTGGGTTGGTTGTTGTGGGTGATGTGTTTGGAATTTGTTGGTGGGAGTAGTGGCTCTGATTTTTTTGATAAAGTTCCAGAAGGCTTTAGTGTTTTTTAACACGCTGCCTGTCCGCTTGTTGTATTAGTCGTGACCAGTGATTGTGTGGTCTTGTCTAGGCTGTGGAAAATGTTGATTATAAGGTAAGTGGAGATCTATTCGGACTTGATTAAACTTTGTGTGTTGTAGAGGAATCGGTTGTCGGTCAGCAGATAATTGTCTTTGTCTGAGTGATGGTTTGCAGTGTCTGGACAGACAGACACTGCAACCACAAGGGTACTTGGTACCAGACCTGCAATCAACTTCGACAACTTCCACTAGTGAGAGGGGCTGGATTTGAGAGGGGACTGGACCTCTCAACATCTGGAGTTCTTAACCTCTCCTATTGGCCTACCGTCTCACCTCTTGGCGCTATAAATAAAGCTCCATCTGTCACTTCTTCTCCATTATTGTTTCATACTATGGAACAATGCTCTTACTCCAGAACTGAGGGGACTGACCACCTCAAAAACTTTAAGGGTGATGGACTGATTACATCGTCTTCAAGTATCTTCTGCTTCTATCAACTTTTCTGTACTTGACTGAAGAAGCCTACTGTGTAGGCGAAACGTTTCACAATAAAGATACCTAACTGTTGCATATGTGTCTTACCTAACAACCTGTCGGTATTTTATACCATTTTAATGTTCAATCTGTCAGACACTGCAACACAAGGGTATCTTGGTACAGACCTGCAATCAACTTCGACAACTTCCACTAGTGAGAGGGGCTGGATTTGAGAGGCACCTGACCTCTCAACATCTGAGTTCTTACCTCTCCTAGTGGCCTACGTCTCACCTCTTGGCGCTATAAAAAGCTCCATCCTGTCACTTCTTCTCCATATTGTTTCATACTATGGAACAATGCTCTTCTCCAGACTGAGGGACTGACCACCTCAAAACTTTAAGGGTGATGGACTGATTACATCGTCTTCAAGTATCTTCTGCTTCTATCAACTTTTCTGTACTTGACTGAAGAAGCCTACTGTGTAGGCGAAACGTTTCACTATAAAGATACCTAACTGTTGTTAGGTAAGACACATATGCAACTGTTAGACAACTTTATTCCGAAACGTTTCGCCTACACAGTAGGCTTCTTCAGTCGAATACAGAAAATAGGCAGGAACAGTAGAGATGTGAAGACGATGTAATCAGTCCATCACCCTTGTAGTCGTAGAAATTTGAGGTTGTCAGGTCCCCTCGGCCTGGAGAAGTTCAGTTCCATAGTCGGGAAAACTATCTGAAGATCAAGCGACAGTGCGGAGACTTAAATGCTGTCGGAAGGAGAGGTGCAGAGTAGTAGTAGTAGTAGTAGTAGTAGTAGTAGTGAGAATGTAACCACTGAAAGGTCATGTTCCTCTCAGATCCA
This sequence comes from Cherax quadricarinatus, assembly GCF_026875155.1. Taxonomy (NCBI): domain Eukaryota; kingdom Metazoa; phylum Arthropoda; class Malacostraca; order Decapoda; family Parastacidae; genus Cherax; species Cherax quadricarinatus. The sequence continues at coordinate 33,533,305 of NC_069452.1, read as the reverse complement.
ACACTTCTCACTTGAAAAGCTTGTCCAAGGAGTTTTCTGTACCAAGATGCCATGTGTTGCAGTGTCTGACAAGATGAACATCAAAATGGTATACAATACCGACAGGTTGTTAGGTAAGACACATATGCAACAGTTAGACAACTTTATTCCGAAAACGTTTCGCCTACACAGTAGGCTTCTTCAGTCGAATACAGAAAATAGGCAGGAACAGTAGAGATGTGAAGACGATGTAATCAGTCCATCACCCTTGTAGTCGTAGAATTTGAGGTTGTCAGTCCCTCGGCCTGGAGAAGTTCAGTTCCATAGTCAGGAACTATCTGAAGATCAAGCGACAGTGCGGGGACTTAAATACTGTCGGAAGGAGAGGTGCAGAGTAGTAGTAGTAGTAGTAGTAGTAGTAGTAGTGAGAATGTAACCACTGAAAGGTCATGTCCCTCTCAGATCCAACACTTCTCACTTGAAAAGCTTGTCCAAGGTGTTTTCTGTACCAAGATGCCATGTGTTGCAGTGTCTGACAAGATGAACATCAAAATGGTATACAATACCGACAGGTTGTTAGGTAAGACACATATGCAACAGTTAGACAACTTTAGTTAGACATCTCTACTGTTCCTGCCTATTTTCTGTATTCGACTGAAGAAGCCTACTGTGTAGGCGAAACGTTTCGGAATAAAGTTGTCTAACTGTTGCATATGTGTCTTACCTAACAACCTGTCGGTATTGTATACCATTTTGATGTTCATCTTGCCAGACACTGCAACACATGGCATCTTGGTACAGAAAACACATTGGACAAGCTTTTCAAGTGAGAAGTGTTGGATCTGAGAGGGACATGACCTTTCAGTGGTTACATTCTCACTACTACTACTACTACTACTACTACTACTACTACTACTACTCTGCACCTCTCCTTCCGACAGTATTTAAGTCTCCGCACTGTCGCTTGATCTTCAGATAGTTCCTGACTATGGAACTGAACTTCTCCAGGCCGAGGGACTGACAACCTCAAATTCTACGACTACAAGGGTGATGGACTGATTACATCGTCTTCACATCTCTACTGTTCCTGCCTATTTTCTTATTTTCTGTATTCGACTGAAGAAGCCTACTGTGTAGGCGAAACGTTTCGGAATAAAGTTGTCTAACTGTTGCATATGTGTCTTACCTAACAACCTGTCGGTATTGTATACCATTTTGATGTTCATACCTAACTGTTGCATATGTGTCTTACCTAACAACCTGTCGGTATTTTATACCATTTTAATGTTCAATCTGTCAGACACTGCAACACAAGGGTATCTTGGTACAGACCTGCAATCAACTTCGACAACTTCCACTAGTGAGAGGGGCTGGATTTGAGAGGGACCTGACCTCTCAACATCTGAGTTCTTACCTCTCCTAGTGGCCTACGTCTCACCTCTTGGCGCTATAAAAAGCTCCATCCTGTCACTTCTTCTCCATATTGTTTCATACTATGGAACAATGCTCTTCTCCAGACTGAGGGACTGACCACCTCAAAACTTTAAGGGTGATGGACTGATTACATCGTCTTCAAGTATCTTCTGCTTCTATCAACTTTTCTGTACTTGACTGAAGAAGCCTACTGTGTAGGCGAAACGTTTCATAATAAAGATACCTAACTGTTGCATATGTGTCTTACCTAACAACCTGTCGGTATTTTATACCATTTTAATGTTCAATCTGTCAGACACTGCAACACAAGGGTATCTTGGTACAGACCTGCAATCAACTTCGACAACTTCCACTAGTGAGAGGGGCTGGATTTGAGAGGGACCTGACCTCTCAACATCTGAGTTCTTACCTCTCCTAGTGGCCTACGTCTCACCTCTTGGCGCTATAAAAAGCTCCATCCTGTCACTTCTTCTCCATATTGTTTCATACTATGGAACAATGCTCAACTCCAGACTGAGGGACTGACCACCTCAAAACTTTAAGGGTGATGGACTGATTACATCGTCTTCAAGTATCTTCTGCTTCTATCAACTTTTCTGTACTTGACTGAAGAAGCCTACTGTGTAGGCGAAACGTTTCATAATAAAGATACCTAACTGTTGCATATGTGTCTTACCTAACAACCTGTCGGTATTTTATACCATTTTAATGTTCAATCTGTCAGACACTGCAACACAAGGGTATCTTGGTACAGACCTGCAATCAACTTCGACAACTTCCACTAGTGAGAGGGGCTGGATTTGAGAGGGACCTGACCTCTCAACATCTGAGTTCTTACCTCTCCTAGTGGCCTACGTCTCACCTCTTGGCGCTATAAAAAGCTCCATCCTCTCACTTCTTCTCCATATTGTTTCATACTATGGAACAATGCTCTTCTCCAGACTGAGGGACTGACCACCTCAAAACTTTAAGGGTGATGGACTGATTACATCGTCTTCAAGTATCTTCTGCTTCTATCAACTTTTCTGTTCTTGAGTGAAGAAGCCTACTGTGTAGGCGAAACGTTTCACAATAAAGATACCTAACTGTTGCATATGTGTCTTACCGTGTAACATTTGTTCAATGTTGAAGTTGGTCGTGCCCAAGAATTAGGCAAGCGAAGAATTCCCAAGTATTAAGATCCCAAGAAGTTGCAGTGTCTGACAGGTTTGTAGATGAATGGTTCAGAGAACCGACATGTTGATAAATTAGACACATGTGCAACTCTTGGGTATCTTTATTGAGGAAACGTTTCGCCACACAGTGGGTTCATCAGTCCATACAAAGGAGAATCTTGAAGAACAGGAGGTAATCAGTCCCTCATGAGGTAATCAGTCCCTCAACCTTGAGTCGATGTGGTCAGTCCATCAATCTTGAATAGAATACGGCATACGTGCTGAGAAGGAGCTTATAAACCGTTGGCAGGAGAGGTGTAGCAGTCATAGGTCGTGTAACATTTGTTCAATGTTGAAGTAGGTAGTGCCCAAGAATTAGGCAAGCGAAGAATTCCCAAGTATTAAGATCCCAAGAAGTTGCAGTGTCTGACAGGTTTGCAGATGAATGGTTCAGAGAACCGACATGTTGATAAATTAGACACATGTGCAACTCTTGGGTATCTTTATTGAGGAAACGTTTCACCACACAGTGGCTTCATCAGTCCATACAAAGGAGAATCTTGAAGAATAGGAGGAGAATGAGGTAATCAGTCCCTCAACCTTGAGTCGATGTGGATAGTCCATCAATCTTGAATAGAATACGGCATACGTGCTGGATCATACGTCTTGGGATCTTAATACTTGGGAATTCTTCGGCATACGTCTTGGGATCTTAATACTTGGGAATTCTTCGCTTGCCTAATTCTTGGGCACGACCTACTTCAACATTGAACAAATGTTGCACGACCTATGACTTCTGCACCTCTCCTGCCAACGGTTTATAAGCTCCTTCTCAGCACGTATGCCGTATTCTATTCAAGATTGATGGACTGACCACATCGACTCAAGGTTGAGGGACTGATTACCTCATTCTCCTCCTGTTCTTCAAGATTCTCCTTTGTATGGACTGATGAAGCCACTGTGTGGCGAAACGTTTCCTCAATAAAGATACCCAAGAGTTGCACATGTGTCTAATTTATCAATATGTCGGTTCTCTGAACCATTCATCTACAAACGAATAAGCAGTGTTTGATTTGAGTGCAGCCAGTTCTTATGTCATTATATATGTGCTTCTTCAGTATTTGTGTAGTCACAGTTGATTATTGTTCACTGCCTGTGTCTTGTTACATATTGATTATGTACATATATATTTTGTACCTGAGTTTCAAATAAAAAAAAAATTCACAAACCCATTTCAGTTAATCCCTTATTTCACACTCCCCTTCCGCCACAGTCTGGTTTCACCTATTACACTTTTAGATCCTTTCCATTCTGGCAGGACCAGAAAGTTTTAATCAATGGTTTTCTGTTCAAATCCCCCTCAATTTTATTTATCTGGGTTTGTGTCATGTTGTTGACTGCCTGACCTGGTCTGCTGACTCAGCCATTTTTAAAAGCACTGAGATAAGTAAACGCCACCTACAACCTGACTTTCCTTGAGTTTATAGATATATTTGGCGTTTTCTGCTATGATTCTCTCACTGTACACTGGTCAGCTGAATATAGGTCAGCTACTAAAACATTAACCTTGACTGTTTAACTTTTCACTTCTTTCCCACGACTGTCACTGAGGGATAACCGTCCTATAACCTTGGAGTTTTGTATTGTTGATTTTACGATGTCTCTTGTGTTTCCCTCTCGTTATCACTGATACAGGTGATATGATGGTGGTACAGGTGATATGATGGTGGTACAGGTGATATGATGGTGGTACAGGTGATATGATGGTGGTACAGGTGATATGATGGTGGAACAGGTGATATGATGGTGGTACAGGTGATATGATGGTGGTACAGGTGATATGATGGTGGTACAGGTGATATGATGGTGGTACAGATATGATGCTACTGTCAGTACAGATGAACGTCAGTATAGATGAGAACTTCACTTCGCTAGTTGTACGTCTGGCAGTAGCTGGTGTTTGGATGCCGGTCAGCAATGTTTAAATGATCAATTCTTTCTCTCGTTTGGCACTGAGGAAAAAAGTCCTACAGACCTGTCATTTCCTTGGAGTTTTGTTGATCAGGTTTTCTGCCATGTTGTCTTCCCGTTGAACACTGGTGCCGTTAATATGGAGGTCAGTTATTTCATTGTAGTAGTGGAAAACGTCTCATGTCTGGTTCACGTCTGGCAGCAAGTCTCGTACGTGATGCCGGTCCGTCTTTTGTCATATTTAGTCCATTTCGTTGTCGTCACCGTTAGTTTTCATGTCACTGTAGGTTCCTTGCATGTTTTTGCAGCAGTACTTGTAATTATGCCATCACTGGAGTTGGGATATTCCCAGGGGAGGGCAAGATAGGCCCAGGGGACGGCAAGATAGGCCCAGGGGAGGGCAACATAGGCCAAGGGGACGGCAAGATAGGCCCAGGGGTGGGCAAGATAGGCCCAGGGGAGGGCAAGATAGGCCCAGGGGACGGCAAGTTAGGTCCAGGGGACGGCAAGACAGGCCCAGGGGAGGGCAAGATAGACCCAGGGGTCGGCAAGATAGGCCCAGGGGAGGGCAAGATAGGCCCAGGGGAGGGCAAGATAGGCCCAGGGGAGGGCAAGATAGGCCCAGGGGAGGGCAAGATAGGCCCAGGGGACGGCAAGATAGGCCCAGGGGAGGGCAAGAAGGGGCCCCGGGGAGGGGGAAGTTAGGCCCAGGGGAGGGCAAGATAGACCCAGGGGAGGGCAAGATAGGCCCAGGGGAGGGCAAGATAGGCCCAGGGGAGGGCAAGATAGGCCCAGGGGAGGGCAAGAATAGGCCAGGGACGGCAAGATAGCCCAGGGGAGGCAAGATAGGCCCAGGGAGGGCAAGATAGGCCCAGGGGAGGGCAAGTTAGGCCCAGGGGACGGCAAGATAGGCCCAGGGGAGGGCAAGATAGGCCCAGGGGAGGGCAAGATAGGCCCCAGGGCGGCAAGTAGGCCCCGGGAGGCAAGATAGGCCCAGGGGAGGGCAAGATAGGCCCCGGGAGGGCAAGATAGGCCCAGGGGGGGGCAAGATAGGCCCAGGGGAGGGCAGATAGGCCCAGGGAGGGCAAGAATAGGCCCAGGGAGGGCAAGATGGCCCAGGGGAGGGCAAGATAGGCCCAGGGAGGAAAGATAGGCCAGGGGGGCAAGATAGGCCCAGGGGAGGGCAAGTTAGGCCCAGGGGAGGGCAAGATGGCCCAGGGAGGCAAGATTGGCCCCAGGGGAGGGCAAGTTAGGCCCAGGGGAGGCAAGATAGGCCCAGGGGAGGGGAAGATAGGCCCAGGGGAGGGCAAAAATAGGCCAGGGGAGGGCAAGATAGGCCCAGGGGAGGGCAAGATAGGCCCAGGGGAGGGAAAGATAGGCCCAGGGGAGGGCAAGATAGGCCCAGGGGAGGGCAAGTTAGGCCCAGGGGAGGGCAAGATAGGCCCAGGGGAGGGCAAGATAGGCCCAGGGGAGGGCAAGATTAGGCCCAGGGGAGGGCAAGATAGGCCCAGGGGAGGGCAAGATAGGCCCAGGGAGGGCAAGATAAGGCCCAGGGGAGGGCAAGATTTGGCCCAGGGGAGGGGAAGATGGCCCAGGGGAGGGCAAGATAGGCCCAGGGGAGGGCAAGATAGGCCCAGGGGAGGGCAAGACAGACCCAGGGGAGAGCAAGATAGGTCCAGGGGAGGGCAAGATAGGCCCAGGGGAGGGCAAGTAGGCCCCGGGAGGGCAAGATAGGCCCCGGGGTGGGCAAGATAGGCCCAGGGTGAGGGCAAGATAAAGGCCCAGGGGGGGTGGGCAAGATAGGGCCCGGGAGGGCCCAAAATAGGCCCAGGGGAGGGCAAGATAGGCCAGTGGGGGAGGCAAGATAGGCCCAGGGGTGGGCAAATAGGCCCAGGGGAGGGCAAGATAGGCCCAGGGGTGGGCAAATAGGCCAGGGAGGCAAGATAGGCCCAGGGGAGGGCAAGATTAGGCCCAGTTGAGGGCAAGATAGGCCAGGGGAGGGCAAGATAGGCCCCCGGGGTGGCAAGATAGGCCCAGGGGAGGGCAAGTTAGGCCCAGGGAAGGGCAAGATAGGCCCAGGGGAGGGCAAGATAGGCCCAGGGGAGGGCAAGATAGGCCCAGGGGTGGGCAAGATAGGCCCAGGGGAGGGCAAGATAGGCCCAGGGGAGGGCAAGATAGGCCCAGGGGAGGCAAGATAGGCCCAGGGGAGGGCAAGATAGGCCCAGGGGTGGCAAAAATAGGCCGGGGGTGGGCAAGATAGGCCCAGGGGAGGGCAAGATAGGCCCAGGGGAGGGCAAGATAGGCCCAGGGGAGGGGAAGATAGGCCCAGGGGAGGGCAAGATAGGCCCAGGGGTGGGCAAGATAGGCCCAGGGGAGGGCAAGATAGGCCCCGGGGGGGGAAAGATAGGCCCAGGGATAGGGCAAGATAGGCCCAGGGGTAGGGCAAGTTTTGGCCCAGGGGAGGGTCAAGATAGGCCAGGGAGGGCAAGATAGGCCCAGGGAGGGCAAGTTAGGCCCCAGGGGAGGGCAAGATAGGCCCAGGGGAGGGCAAGATAGGCCCAGGGGAGGGCATGATAGGCCCAGGGGAGGGCAAGATAGGCCCAGGGGTGGGCAAGATAGGCCCAGGGGTGGGCAAGATAGGCCCAGGGGAGGGCAAGATAGGCCCAGGGGAGGGCAAGATAGGCCCAGGGGAGGGCAAGATAGGCCCAGGGGAGGGCAAGATAGGCCCAGGGGGGGGCAAGATAGGCCCAGGGGAGGCAAGATAGGCCCAGGGGAGGGCAAGATAGGCCCAGGGGAGGCCCTATAGGCCCAGGGAGGCAAGATAGGCCCAGGGGACGGCAAGATAGGCCCAGGGGTGGGCAAGATAGGCCCAGGGGAGGGCAAGATAGGCCCAGGGGAGGGCAAGATAGGCCCAGGGGAGGGCAAGATAGGCCCAGGGGAGGGCAAGATAGGCCCAGGGGAGGGCAAGATAGGCCCAGGGGTGGGCAAGATAGGCCCAGGGGAGGGCAAGATAGGCCCAGGGGAGGGCAAGATAGGCCCAGGGGAGGGCAAGATAGGCCCAGGGGAGGGCAAGATATAACAGCAGTCTTGTTGCTGCCTCGGTGGTACACACACAAAACTCTCTTCTTTTATTTATTTAATGTATTGTATTATTTTAAATAAAATATAAAAATAAATTGCGTAATTGTATTTATAAGTTTGTAAATAAAGTAACTTACTTGTTACATTAGTTTAGTCTGTGTTTAAACTAACAGAAAACTTACAAAAATGTTAGAAATAATTTTTAAATTATCAATTATCTTCAAATTACATTAACTATAATATTTTTACTTTTAAAATAAAACATAATCATATTAATAAAAATAAACTTTCTAAATAATTGCACAAAATTTATGAAAATTTTAAGTAATTTATATAACATATTTCTTAGTGTAATAATTGTCGTTAAAAAGTTAAACTTATTTTGTTCAACCGTAAATTTGTTAATATTAGACATTCTGCTCTTGACTCTTGCCCTGGCAGGTCATAGCAGCTCTCCTTACTTACTCAGTTTCCCTACGATCCCCGTTGGGGAGGGGAACCTTTACCAGCGTTGTCTTCACCTTGACTTGCACGATGAGCTACGCAAATCGTGTCAAGATCAAGCCAACAAGTGGTACCGTTGATGATTCAACGAAGATTGCTCTTGCAACTGTTGTTCAAGGAACACTGAAAGTTAAATTCAACACCATTTTGTCTCTGAAAGAAGCATCATTGTTGTGTGTCACGATGATGCTGAAGCAGAGAAGCTACTCACTACAGATGCCACCACTACACTTACTGCTCAAGGGTTTACTGTTATGTCATCTCCTGCCCTCAAGGCCAGGAAATCAGTATTCCTTAAAAAACTAGACAAGATTCTGACGTCTCAATCACCTGCAGAACTCAAGACATCCATCGAGACGCAAAATACTTGGGCTACTGTTGACAGCATCACAAAAATCCCGAATGCATCGTCCATGCTCAAGGTCACCTTCACTGACGTTAACATGGCTGCCACTGCTCTGAACGAAGGTCTTGCTGTTTATACTACTTCATCAGTCCAACTTACATCGAAGCAGAAAGATATCAGTACATCCAACACTGCTGGAACTGTTATTCTTACCATCACACCACCAAAGCATGTCCAGTAAAAGAGAAGAAGTTCTGCACTACATGTGGTAGGAGGGACACACCTTCAGTTCCTGCACCATTGCTACTCCACCACAACCATCGTGCTTAAACTGTAAAAGTAACGACCACCATACACTGGCAGCAAAATGTCCTACACGTAAGGATATGTGAAGAAAACACAAGAAGCAGCAAAGAAAAAACCTACTAGCAACACACCAACGTATGCAGCAATTGCAAAGATCCAAGCTAATACTACGAATTACTTCAAGCTACTACTCAGCCAGCCTCCACCATCATCACTCCTCCAGCTTGTGACGTAACCAAGATCCACTACTGTCTATTATACGCTCACATGCAGAATATGGCTGTACCTGGATCTTTAACTCTACCATCAACGAGTTATTTGCACTAAATAATATGCCATCATTTATATTCCCAGCATCTCCACCTTCGGAAGAAATACTCAAATTTACCAAGGATCTAATCAACACTTCTGCATCAGCAGCTCCAACACCACCAACACCTAGTGACGTCACTCCAACAAGGCCTCCTATTCGTCGATCGCCTCCTGCTCGTCGATTGGCTCGTCGTGGCGGCGTACCTCCTTCACCTCCACCCACCACTACTCATATGGACCAATCAGAAGCCACGATTCTCCCACAGTCCTTCTACACACTCTCTAGCGGAGACACCAACATTGAAAGAACCTTCAATGCGGCAACCACCAAAAAAAAACCTCTCCAGCTATCTCTCGACGTATTAATATAGAAGACCAACATCAAGATCAATACCTGCACTGGAAAGATATAACTTTTTATACGACTCTGACCAAGAACCTAACATGGATGTCGACACCTTGTACAAGAAAATAATCGACAGTAGAGTCAAGTTTACAAACCGAAAGATCCCACTGGTCCATCACTACTCTCCAGATGACCTTTGACCAGTTACTAGCCAACCAGCATTTCGACCTAAGATTACAAGACTACAGATCGTTTCCATCCAAAAATTGCACAACATAAGGAATGCCTCCTTCACGAAAGAAACGAAGTAACTCCAGACACACATATAAAAGACACCTGACCAATCAAGAAGCTTGCCTCCCTTGACCACTCCTCCAGCTCCTGCCAGCCGCCAATCAACATCAAGATGCAGCAATTTTTCGTCCAGCAAGTTGCAGTCAGTGCCTGCAGAGCTCCTGTTGTATCTACATCGTCTTTTGTTATCGTTATTGTGGCTTAGCAGTTTGGTCTAGTCCTGACTCTTCTCTCTCGACTCAAGACATTCCTCTCACCGTCTATTCTTCGCACTGTCCCCACTTGCCCCTCGCCCCTCGTGGGTACTTACCTGTGAGTCCTATCCTATCCTATCCTGTTAATATTTGTAGTTTTAATGTAAGTATTTTTAAAGGAATTAATTCCCATAAATTGTGAAGCTTAAGTTTACCTTCCTTCACTGACGTGGTTGTTACCTTCCTTCACTGACGTGGTTGTTACCTTCCTTCACTGACGTGGTTGTTACCTTCCTTCACTGACGTGGTTGTTACCTTCCTTCACTGACGTGTTTGTTACCTTCCTTCACTGACGTGGTTTTACCTTCCTTCACTGACGTGGTTGTTACCTTCCTTCACGACGTGTTTGTTACCTTCCTTCACTGACGTGGTTGTTACCTTCCTTCACTGACGTGGTTGTTACCTGTCCTTCACTGACGTGTTTGTTACCTTCCTTCACTGACGTGGTTGTTACCTTCCTTCACTGACGTGGTTGTTACCTTCCTTCACTGACGTGGTTGTTATACTTTCTTCATGTGTAATTAATAACAATTATACAGAGGATGTATATTATTGTTGGTGGTCACAATAATATAAAATACTGCTGGTTGAACTAGTACACCAAACAAGGACTAGAATGAAATTAGTCTAGAGTCTCCCACACCATCGTGTGTCCTTGGGTAGCGGCTACAACATCCAGTTCCGCTGGGTGCGCTAAACTTAAGGCTCGTATGGTGCAGTGGATTAGGGCGTCATGTGTTTTCGCCCACCATGAGGCAGACCAAACAGCATGGTTCGAGTCCTTGGCTAGTGCAGTGTTGTTATATATATTTTCTTCATTTATATATACATGATAGGGTCCACCTCTGGTGTAAATTGTGGGACCAACAACCTCGGAGAAGTGGATAAAAAGACTTCAAGGAAGAATATTGGATTTCTTCATGATGCCATTAATTAATATTATATAATATATATATATATATAATATATATATATATATATATATATATATATATATATATATATATATATAAATTATATATATAACAAGGAATTCGCAAGAGCAGGCAAAATATACACAAACACCGATCTCTGGCTGAAGGAGACTCGAACCTACGAACCTTGGAACAAGGTACGCAGTGCTATACCAATCTACCCACACTGGACAATACCTTGATATTAAAAGTCTTAAGAAGAGAAGGCATATCAACCAAGTTTTCATGGTAAGGGAGAACCAACATATTTTTAGTTGAATAAGGCTGGTTGTCCCTTTTTGGACTGTAAAAAGTATTTCTAGCAATTTTAAAAGATTTATCAATTACATTTCTTGGATATTTCAAATCATTACCTATTTCATAAATTTTGGATATTTCCTTTACGCATTTGTAGTCCAGAATTCATAGATGAGGAAATATCCAAAATTTATGAATTAGGTAATGATTTGAAATATCCAAGAAATGTAATTGATAAATCTTTTAAAGTTGCTAGAAATACTTTTTACAGTCCAAAAAGGGACAAACAACCTTATTTAACTAAAAATATGTTGGTTCTCCCTTACCATGAAAACTTGGTTGATATGCCTTCTCTTCTTAAGACTTTTAATATCAAAGTCGTATTTAAAAATCTTGATACAGTAAAAAAATTTTGGTAAAGAATTCCCCCAAAATGTTGGCAGATGTGACTAAGATTCCTTGTAAAATTTGTGATAAAGTTTATTACGGTCAAAGTGGAAAAAGTCTTGAACTAAGATTAAAACAACATAAATGTAGCATTAGAACTGGACAAGATTCCAATGTTCTATTTATTCATGTGATAGATTTTAACCATTCAATTGATTTTCAAAAAGTTGAGAAAGTTGTATCAAGCAAGTCCATAGTCGACAGGAATATATTCTATTCTATTCTAATTGATTCGCCGGTATGGTATCCCAGCCCGGGTCTCTTCCATTTTCGTGACCCGGCATTGGCTCCCCGGGTAAGGAAGTGTCGTTAACTTTACAAGCACCTGTGTGGCAGGTCTTCAGCAGGAAGGGGAGGGTACCTCGCCGGATCTATGGCCAGATGACGTACCAAACGTTAGTGTGCACTAACAGCGGCTGGTGTGCAGTGCAATGGAGGCCCAGAGCAGGCCCTCGCAGCAACTTCAGCGGGAGGGGGGGGCGGATGACGTGCAATGACTGGAAGTAAGGTTTCCAAGTCCCTGACAGCTAAGTACACAAGATGTGCTGCCTCATCCTCCCGGGCCTGCCCCACTGGGGTCATTGGGAAGTGTCTAGGGTGGGGGGGCATCGTACCGGGCAGTCAACGGGTATTTCACAAAGGGCTTGGGAAAACCATTGGGTCACAATGGCACGGCTCCTCTCGCCCCCGTTAAAACAATCCGTGCAGGGGTGGGATACCCTAAGCTAGGCGTGGATACCCCCTCAGTTTCGGGGCGTGCCCGAATATTTGGGGGGGGCGCCCTGGGGTCCCCTGACATCCCAACGGGGCTCCGGAAACCAAAGGGCAGGGGAATGGGCGCCTGGCGCACCGGCCCCACAGCGCAATTGGCGGGTAGGAAAATTGAGCCTGCTTGCTTCGGGGGTTGCAGCCCTTTACCCCTAATCTACGCATCATTGTGGGGGAACCCACGGGCCGGATCCTTTTGATGGTAGCCCGCGCCCTGGGCCAGAGAGTCTGAGTCCCCCCGGAAGGTGTGATTAAGGGGTATTTGCCCTTTTGGGCTCTCGGCATGCCTTGGATCGCGCCTTGGGAACAACGGGATGATGGGGGGATGCTGATGGTCTGCAGGCAGCTCCAAAGCTTTTTGGATGGAAAAAGAGTTGGGCCCCTGGGGGAGGGTGCAATGGTCTGGGGGCGCCACCTGCATCAGTTTGCTGTGGAATATCCCAGAGCTGTGCGGCCTGCCACGGGGCCCTTGGACCCACAGTTAATATGGCACCCCCCGGGCCTTCCGCACCCACAACTACCGGGGCAAGTCGTTGCAAAATGTCCTGGGTCAATGCCCCTTGCGTCTGGTAGGGGGGGGGGGGGGGGGTTGTCCAAGGCCCGCAAACAGCTCGGGGTGCCCAAGGGGGGGGGGACCGTGTGGTTCACTGCCAGTCTATCGCAGCCTCCCGCCTGGGCAATTCAGGGTAGGAGCTTCCGTGTGGCACTGCTATGGCCAAAAATATGGGGGGGGGGGGGGGGGGGGGGGGAATGGTGGAATGGGGGGGGGGGGTTGGGGGATTTTTTTTTGGGGGGGGGGGGGGGGTTTTGGTTTTGGGGTTGGTTTTTTTTTGGGTGTGGTGGTTGGGGTGTGGGGGGGGGTTTGGAAAAAGTTGTTTTTATAAAAGAGGATTTATTTTGGGGGGGAAAGAAATATGGAAAAGGGGTTTTATGTAAAAAATATGATTGGGGTGGAATATTTGGAGGGATAATAAATTAAAGGCCCTTTTTAATGTGGTAAAAATTTTTTGGAAATTTAATGAATTTTGGGGTTAAAATTTGAATTGGGTGAAAAAATTGATGGGTAAGTGCAAAGGGAAGGGTTTTGGATTTTTTTCCAATATCTTCACCCCAAAAGGGGGAAAAGGGGAAAGGGCAAGCAGTCGGGGGTCCCCCTCTCCTGCAAAAAAGGTTTCCATTACCAAGTGCCGGCATCGGCATAGCTGAGGAGGGGGGGCCTGAGAAAGGCAGGCGCACCAGCTGGGCATCATCATAAACGGGTGGGACTAAGCAACAGCCCTGTGGAGTGCCATTGTCCGGGGTCTTGAAGAAGGGGCAGCCCCGGGAACTACCGGCTCGCCTGTCCTGGAGATAGGAAGAACCATGAAAGGCCCCCTTTAAACCCCCCTGGGGGAAAAGAGTGAGGGGAGGCGGGTGCAGGCTATCAAAAGTTTTCCAGGTAAAGAAAGACAACAATGTGGGCTTGGCTCCGACCAATGCCGGCCATAAGTGAAAGGGTTTTCGAAAGGCCCCCCCTCGGGGAAGCCCAAAAGGTGTTTATGAGGGGTCAAGTTCCCCTCGGCGCTCCAACACCATCCTTTCAAAACCCCCGAGATCAACTGGTTAATAGATGGGTCTCCACTGCCAGGATCCCCAGGGTTTGGAATCGGATGGGGCGGCCCCTCCATACGACAGGGGTTTGCCAGGCCAAGTCCGTTGACGACCCCCCGGACAGTGAAAGTCCAAAAAGGGCCCAAACCCAGTGATCATGCCAAAATGATACCATCATGCCCCCGGTCAGTGTCCCAGAAGGAACTGCCCGGAGCTCCTGGCCCCCGAAGTCTTTACCGTGACGCATTTCCTGGCATGCCGCTGGATCGCCCTCATCCTACTGAAGGAGGGGGCTTTGGGGGTCCGGAGATCCTGAGGCAGTTGGCCATGGCCGCTCTGGGGGAAAGGGCCACCCAACGTTCACCTCCGTAGGGGTCTGGGGTTCAACAGAGCCACACCGCGACTCGCCCAGTGACCAATCGTAACTTGGTCAAATCCAGATAAAGGAGTAGCGAAGGAGGCACCCTCTCAAAAACCTTTACCCGCGGGGCCCCTTTGGGGGAAAATGGCGTGCATGCCACACCACTCCCTACAGACCATGGACTCAACCAGGGGTTACGCCGTGCATCTTGCATAGTCATTTAGCAGTGGTTCTGCTCCCGATGTTCCATTGTAAAAAACCATCATTTTAAATGCCCTCCCCCTTAATCTTTGGTAGGGTGCCCAGTTCCCATGTGAAGGCCACCTGCAGTTTGAGTCGCCTCTTTGGGGCTTTCCCAAAAAAAGGGAAACCCGCCCACCAGCGCTCAAAGACCTCCTAAGCACTGCCCATCGGCCTTTTTTAATTCCATCTGGGGGTAGGGTTTGGGAGCGGGAACGCGGACTACCGTGGTGACCCCTGCAAAGTGATCACTGGGGGAACAAGGTGGACCTCCCCTCTCGCACCGGAAACAACCACCTAAGAGAGTTGGGGCCAAGCGGCCCCGTATGATGGGTTGGCTCACCACTAGAGGGGGCAAAACCAGGGACCCCCCCAGCACACCGTGATGCCTCCCGCTGCGTTTGGGGGAGGACAGAAAAAGTATTGGGGGGGGGCCTTGACATCCCAAGCCACAAAAGACCCTCCGGGGGGGGAGGCGCCCCCTCTGAAAAAAGTGAAGGGTTTTTACCAGAGGGTTCTGTAATATTGTATCCATGGAGGGCCCATCCGGTAGGTTAGGGTCAGCCTGAAACCCCATCCATCCCCAAATTTGGGGCTTGGAGATTTTAATGGGGGAAATGGTCGATGTGATCGCCGGCCCCTGCCAGCCCCTTCCCGGGCTAAGGTAGCCCAAATCCCGGGATACTGGCTGCATTTGATTTAAATGGTAAGTTCTCCTGGGAAAAGGGGCATCAACCCACCTGAAAATGCAGTTCAATCACAAGTAATTTTTTTCCCCTGCAGCCCCAAATTTCCCCTAAGTATCTTTAAGGGCCCAAGGGTTTGGGCCTTTTGTTCCATCTCTGCCTGGGTCATACCATTGGGGACTCCCGGGCCCCCTCCTCACAGACTGGAAGGGCCCCTGGGTGATTGCTGAAGTTCCATTGATCCTTCCTGTATAGGACCCCGCTCAGCATCCATGAAGGAGCTGTCTGCACGCGCCCCTGCCTCCCAATGGCAGCAGCGAAGAGGAGTGCGAGAGACCCCGATGATTTTTCCTTTAGTCGATCTAAAATGATTCAACCATTACCTCCCCAAAGGGATTGAGCTGGACGACCTTTCGATCGGTCTGGGTCATGGGTATGTCTGGGGGGCTGTTGACACGCAGCACACAGCTGGGTGCACCCGGGCCCGGCCGAGTGTCATGGGCTTTGGTCCCCTGGGGGAAAAACCCCTGCCCGATTGGCCGCTCACAGTAGGGGCCTGCCCTTTGGGGAAAAGGGGCCTTTTTGGTATGGCAAAAGGAATGTTGGTGCCCCGCTGGGACCTGGGGCATGTCCTGGCCTAGGCTGTTTTTCCCCCTTTATTCGTTTTTTTTGGCCCCTACCCTCTGGCCCCATACTTGACCGTGCTGCTTCAGCCAGGCGTCCCCCCGATGCAACGCCGGGGCCCAGTGCCGGGAACTCCTTGTAAAGTCCCCCGCGGTAACTGGGAACCGCGGTTTGGGCCCATCCCACTGTTGCTGGGGGTTCCCAAGGGTGGGTGCGTTTGGGGGTGTTGGGGGTTTTTCCAATGACGAACCCGCTGCCATGCCGCACCATCACAGGGCAGCTCCGGTTCCAGGGATGGGCCTCTTTGAGCAGTTGGCACACTTGGGCTATGGCCAAAGGGCCATAGCCCCGCCTCTTCACCGTTTGCTCTTCACCGTAATGAGTGTGTGTGCGTGTGTGTGTATGAGTTTGTGTATGTGTGTGTGTGTGTGTGTGTGTGTGTTGTGTGTTTTATGTGTGTGTGTGTGTGAATTTGTATATGTGTGTGTGTGTGTGTGTGTGTGTGTGTGTACCACCTAGTTGAGGTTGTACTCACCTAGTTAAAGGTTTTGGGGGGGTTTCGAGTCCGAGCTCCTGGCCCCCGCCTCTTCACTGATCGCTACTAGGTCACTCTCCCTGAGCCGTGAGTTTTAAATCATACCTCTGCTTAAAGCTATGTATGGATCCTGCCTCCACTACATCGCTTCCCAAACTTTTCCCACTTACTGACTACTCTGTGGCGAAGAAATACTTCCTAACATCCCTGTGATTCATCTGTGTCTTCAGCTTCCAAAATGTGTCCCCTTTGTTACTGGTCCAATCTCTGGAACATCCTGTCTTTGTCCCCCTTGTCAATTCCTCTCAGTATTTTGTATGTCGTTATCATGTCCCCCCTATCTCCTCCTGTCCTCCAGTGTCGTCAGGTTGATTTCCCTTAACCTCTCCTCGTAGGACATACCTCTTAGCTCTGGGACTAGTCTTGTTGCAAACCTTTGCACTTTCTCTAGTTTCTTCACTGCTTGGCTAGGTGTCGGTTCCAAACTGGTGCCGCATACTCCAATATGGGCCTAACGTACACGGTGTACAGGGTCCTGAATGATTCCTTTTTAAAGATGTCGAATGCTGTTCTGAGGTTTGCTAGGCGCCCATATGCTGCAGCAGTTATTTGGTTGATGTGCTCTTCAGGAGATGTGCCTGGTGTTTAACTCACCCCAAGATTTTTTTCCTTGAGTGAGGTTTGTAGTCTCTGACCCCCTAGACTGTACTCTGTCGCGGCCATTCTTTGCCCTTCCCCAATCTTCATGTTTTTTGCACTTGGTGGGATTGAACTCCAGGAGCCAATTGCTGGACCAGGTCTGCAGCCTGCCCCAGATCCCTTTGTAGTTCTGCCTGGTCTTCGATCGAGTGAATTCTTCTCATCAACTTCACGTCATCTGCAAACAGGGACACCTCAGAGTCTATTCCTTCCGTCATTTTCGTTCACAAATACCAGAAACAGCACTGGTCCTAGGACTGACCCCTGCGGGACCCCGCTGGTCACAGTGCCCACTCTGACACCTCGCCACTACCATGACTCGCTGCTGTCTTCCTGACAAGTATTCCCTGATCCATTGTAGTGCCTTCCCTGTTATCCCTGCTTGGTCCTCCAGTTTTTGCACCAATCTCTTGTGGGGAACTGTGTCAAACGCCTTCTTGCAGTCCAAGAAAATGCAATCCACCCACCCCTCTCTCTCTTGTCTTACTGCTGTCACCATGTCTAGAACTCCAGTAGGTTTGTGACACAGGATTTCCCGCCCTGAAACCATGTTGGCTGCTGTTGATGAGATCGTTTCCTTTCTAGGGGTTTCCCCCACTCTTCTCCTGATAATCTTCTCCATGATTTTGCATACTATACATGTCAGTGACACTGGTCTGTAGTTTAAATGCTTCATTTTCTGTCTCCTTTTTAAAGATTGGGACTCATTTGCTGTTTTCCCTGCCTCAGGCAATCTCCCTGTTTCGATAGATGTATTGAATATTGTTGTTAAGGTACACATAGTGCCTCTGCTCCCTCTCTCAATACCCCTGGGGAGATGTTACTGGCCCCATTGCCTTTGAGGTATCTACTTTACTCCAGAAGCCTCTTTACTTCTTCCTCGGTTGTGTGCACTGTGTCCAGCACTTGGTGGTGTGCCCACCTCTCCGTCTTTCTGGAGTCCCTTCTGTTTTCCTCTGTGAACACTTCTTTGAATCCTTGTTGAGTTCTTCACATACTTCACGGTCATTTCTTGTTGTCTCTCCTCCTTCCTTTCCCTTTGCTGATTACCTGGGCCTTGACTGTTGTTTTCCTCCGATGTGGCTGTACAACAGTTTCGGGTCAGATTTGGCTTTCGCTGCTATGTCATTTTCATAATTGTCTTTGGGCCTCCCTTCTTATCTGTGCATATTCGTTTCTGGCTCTACGACTGTTCTCCTTATTCTCCTTGGTCCTTTGCCTTCTATATTTCTCCATTCCCTCACACTTGGTTTTTGCCCCCCCCGCACCTTTGGGTAAACCAGGGGGTCATCCCCGCTTTTTCATTAGTCCCCTTACCCTTGGGTACAAACCCCCCCAGTCCTC
>NC_069452.1:33489334-33514319 GCF_026875155.1 Cherax quadricarinatus | reverse complement strand
AGACAAGTTGGTGTGTAGTAATGGTGCAGGATCTGAAATCGTGTCCATCATTCCCCATTTTTTAACAAAACTTTTATCCTTGGGGGGAAATCCGGGTGGTGTTTTATGGGTACCAGGCCCCAGCAGGGGGATGTATGTAAACCTTGTTCATAGATTTGGGTGAATGTGGTAATATGAGATGGCCAGACCATCAAGAGAGCTTGGGCAGCCATGGAGATTCTGAAAATGTAATCTTTAGCAAAAATGGGGCGTTGGGATCTTTAGAGCTGTCTCCCGAGGCCCCAGGTTTTTTGTTCCTCAATAGATGTCTTCAGTGCTTAAAGTAAGAAGAGGTGACCATATTGCCCAGTTTTTTCACAAATCCCGAACGTTTCGTCTTCAAGAATGGAGAGGGGAAGAAATTGTTTGTTTTTGTGGGTATGATTGAAGAGTCGTCCATAAATTTTTTGATGCTTCCGTTCGCTGTGCAGACGACAATAAGGAGTCCTTCAGGAGGGGATTCCCGTAAATTTGACCTCAGGCGGGTCTTAAGACAGTAATAAAGTAATTTCGAGGAGTCATTTATTGCCCATTCACAGGCTTGTTTTTCACACGATTCGACAGCATTGTGAAAAGGAGTGATGTTTGAAATTTTAAAAATTCTAAAAACCCGCGGGGTCGAAGAGATTTTTTCTTGGGGGAGAAAAATGACAGGATGGAGCTTTTTATAGCCCCCCAAAGAGGTGAGAGTGGCCACGGGAGAGGTAAGAATCAGATGTTGAAGGTCAGGTCCCTCTAAAATCCAGCCCCTTCACTAGTGGAAGTTTGGAAGTTAAATTGCAGGTTGTACCAAAATCCCCTTGGGTTTTGCAGAGTCTGCCAAAATTTAAACATTAAAATGGATAAAAAAAACCGACGGGTTGTTAGGTAAGACACTAGCAACAGTTAGGTACTTTATTGAAAAACGTTTCCCCTACCGTAGGCTTTTTTCTCAAGTACAGAAAAGTTGATAAAAACAGAAGTACTTAAAGACATTAACGTCCTTTCCCCTTAAAGTTTGGTGGTCGCCCTCATCTGGAGAAGAGCATTTTTCCCCAAGTATAAAACAATAGGGAAAGAATGACGGGAGGAGCTTTTTATTGCCAAAAGGTGAGACGTAGGCCACTAGGAGGGGAAAGCTCAGATTTGAGGGGTCAGGCCCCTCTCAAATCCAACCCCTAACTAGTGGAATTGTCGAAGTTGATTGGGGTTTGTACCAAGTATTTTTTTTTTGCGTGCGACAGATTGAACTTTTAAATGGTAAAAAATCCGAAGGTTGTTAGGAAAAGACACTATGCAACAGTTAGGTATCTTTATTGTAAAATTTTCGCCTACACAGTAGGTTTTCTTCATCAAGAAAAAAATTTATAAACAAAAAAACTGAAGACATGTAATCAGTCCATCACCCTTTAAAAAGTTTTGGGTGGTCAGCCCCTCAGTCTGGAGAAGAGCATTGTTCCATAGTAGAAACAATATGGAGAAAAGTAACGAACGAACGAACAAAAGTTCCTGGTAAGACCCAAAATGGGATGAGGGGGGAAGACGGGACAGACGAAAAAATATGTGGAGGGAGGTTTTTTTAGTCGTAGAAATAGAGCCGGGTTTAAACCGCAGCAAAGGCATCGGGGGCAGATATTGAAAAAGAAATTCCCGGTTCTACTTTTGGGACTCCGGTGGGGTGAGGGGGAGTAAGGACTTGCGACGTTTAAGTAGAGAGGAGTGCAAAAACTGAGTCAGTCTTAACCCAAAAAAGCTAAGCGAACGTGGGTAGAGATGGTACCTGTTTAAAGGTACCTGTAGCGGACCCAAAGGTTATTTGTAATGGGGTTTGGGAGCGGGTCTGCAAGGATAAAAAAGGGTTTTTTTTGGTTTTGGGGGTTTTGCGAATGCTTCGTCAAGGAGAGGGGTCCAGTAGCCCATGGTGTCTCAATTTGTCTATCTGTCTGTCACTGACCCTTTTCCCGTACAATTCAGCGCAGGGACTCTAACTGGGAAATGGAGGACTCGCTGTGGCGAAGTCCTCCCATCTGAATCAAGCACCCAGCCAGCGCCTTGTTCGGACACGATGCTTTAAGTAATTTTTTTTTGCTGCAAAGAGAGGGCTAAGGAAGTAAGTTTAAAGGGACGTTTAGGGATTTGAAAGGGTGTAGTTTGGTGCTTGGAGGATTTTCAGCTTGTAAGGCCCGCGGGGCCTTTAAATAGCTATTGCATCCCTTTGATGAATGTGTCCGTGTAAACAAAGAAGGTAGTCAAGATTAACCCCAAAAGGAAGTGACAATTGTGTGATGGGGAATAAGTGGGGGTGCCCGCTGTCTAGTTCGACGGGTAATGGAGGATCAGTTTCCTGTAGTTAAAAAGTAATGCTGATTTTGCTGCAGGGGTTTATCCCCCTTTTTTTGTTCCCAGATGGCTATCATGTCAACCTCATTTTGTGTTTTGTGTGTGATGTTCTATATTGGCATGAGTATAAGTTTGTAATGTCGTCTGCATGGCTTAGTGTGATGGAGTTGGGGTATACAGGTTTGGGAAATGTCGAGTGTATAAAATGAGAGGGGGAGGGGGGAAAGGGCCGATCCCCGGGGTACTCCCGCATTTTGTGTGAAGTATCAAGTAAAAGCCTGGAATTTGATTTTCCCTGTACCCTCTGGAATTTCGAGGAGGGTTTCGAGTATTGAGAGGCGGTTAAGTTAGGCAAGTTTTTTACTTTGCCCCCAGTGCCCCACGGTCAAAAGCTTTTTCAACTCTTTTTTCAACCAGGGCTGTCCCTTTTCTTTTTTGTGTTTATGTGGATGATTGAAAATGATGTTAATAGCACCTGTGTGGTCTGTGTTTCTGAAGCCAAAAAGGCCCCTCTGAAAATAGAGAATTTTTGTTCCAGGTATCTGCGAAGGCGATGATTTTAAAGATTTTTTCAAAAAGTTTTCCTAAAGTTTCGAGGAGGCTGATAGGGCGATAGTTTCTAGGGTCAGAGTGATCTTTATTGGGGTTTTGGAAGGAGGATGCAGTAGAGCTTTAAGAGGGGAAAGGGGGTATCCAAGGGAAGGGAGGCATTGGGGAGGTTTGTGTAGGGATAAAAGATAGAGTCAGAAGGTTTTCAGGTAATTGGTTTGGCCAGAGGCCCAGGAGCCTTTGGGGGAAAGGTTTGGGGGGATTTTAATGTCTTGTTGGTGAAAGGGTGTCGGGTTCTTTGGGGGGGAGGTAAGAGTGTTTAGATGTATGTGGCGTCTGGGTTTTTTTTTTGTTGTGTCAGTGTTCCCGTGTTCTATTTTCGAAAGTGTTAATAACGTTAGGGCGAGGGGATGAGTGGGAAGAGTTCCCCAGGGTGTGTTTGAAGATTTTGGGAGCACCGTGGGGCGGGAAAGTGGGTTGTTTGGGGGGATGTGTTTGAATTTGTTGGTGGGAGTAGTGCCTCTGATTTTTTTGATAAAATTTTAAAAAGGGTTTAGTGTTTTTAACACGCTGCCTTCCGCTTGTTTTATTAGTCGTGCCGTGATTTTGTGGCTTGGTCTAGGGGTGTAAAATGTTGTTTTTAAAAGGGAATGAATCAATCGGACTTTTTAAAATCTATGTGTGTTTAAGGAACGGGGTTTTGGTACGATAATTAGTCTTTTTTTTCTGAGTGATGGTTTGCAGTGTCTGACAGACAAACACTGCAAAACCAAGGGTATCTTGGGACAGACCTGCAATCAACTTCGAAAAACTTCCAAAATGTGAAGGGGGGTGGATTTGAGAGGGACCTGACCTTCAAAATCGATTCTTACCTCTCCCAGTGGGCCTACGTCCACCTCTTGGCGCTATAAAAAGCTCCCCTCCGTCCTTTTTTCATATTGTTTATACTATGGAACAACCTTCTCCAGACTGAGAGACCACCTCAAAAAAATTTAAGGGGGATGGACTGATTACATCTCTTTAAGATCTTCTGCTTCTATCAACTTTCTGTCTTGACTGAAGAAAACCTTGGTAGGCGAAAAATTTTTACAATAAAGAACCTAACTTTTTCTATGTGTCTTACCTAAAAACCCGTGGATTTTTTAAAACCCTTTTAATGTTTTAATCTGCAGACACTGCAACACAAGGGTATCTTTGGTACAGACCAGCAAAAAACTTCGAAACTTCCACTAGTGAGAGGGGCGGATTTGGGGGAGGCACCGACCTCCAACATTGAGTTTTTTCCTTCCTAGGGCCACGTCTACCTCTTGGCGCTTAAAAAGCTCCATCCCTGTCACTTCTTCTCCAAATTGTTTTATCTATGGAACAATGCTCTCTCCAGCTGAGGGCTGACCACCTCAAACCTTTAAGGGAGGACTGTTACATGTTTCAAATTTTCTGCTTCTATAACTTTTCTGTACTTGACTGAAAAGCCTATGTGTAGGCGAAACGTTTCACTATAAAGATACCTAACTGTTGTAAGGAAGACACATATGCAACTGTTAGACAACTTTATTCCGAAACGTTTTCGCCTACACAGTAGGCTCTTCAGTCGAAATACAGAAAAAAGGCAGGAACAGTAGAGATGTGAAGGACGAATGTAATCAGTCCACACCCTTGTAGTCGTAGAATTTGAGGTTGTCAGTCCCTAATCGGCCTGAGAAGTTCAGTTCCATAGTCAGGACTATCTGAAGATCAAAGCGACAGTGCGGAGACTTAAATGCTGTCGGAAGGAGAGGTGCAGAGTAGTTAGTATATAGTAGTAGTAGTAGTAGTAGGGATAATGTAACCACTGAAGAGGTCCATTGTCCCTCTCAGATCCAACACTTCTCAATGAAAAGCTTGTCACAAGCTGTTTTTCTGTACCAAGATTGCCATGTGTTTGCAGTGTCTGAACAAGATGAACATCAAAAAAAGGTATACAATAACCGACAGGTTGTTAGTAAGACACATATGGCAACAGTTAGAACAACTTTATTCCGAAACGTTTCGCCTACACAGTAGGCTTCTTCAGAATCGAATAACAGAAAATAGGCAGGAACAGTAAGATGTGAAGACGATGTAACAGTCCATCACCCTTGTAGTCCGTAGAATTTGAGTTGTCAGTCCCTCCCTGGAGAAGTCAGTTCCATAGTCCAGAACAATCTGAAGATCAAAGCGACAGTGCGGGACTTAATACTGTCGGAAGAGAGGTGCAGAGTAGTAGTAGTAGTAGTAGTAGTAGTATAGTGAGAAAGTAACCACTGAAAGGTCATGTCCCTCTCCAGATCCAACACTTCTCACTTGAAAAGCTTGTCCAAGGTGTTTTCTGTACCAGATGCCATGTGTTGCAGTGTCTGACAAGATGAACATCAAATGGTATACAATAACCGACAGGTTTGTTAGTAAGACACATATCAACAGTTAGACAACTTTAGTTAGACATCTCCTACTGTTCCTGCCTATTTTCTGTATTCGACTGAAGAATCTACTGTGTAGCGAAACGTTTTCGGAATAAAGTTGTCCTAACTGTTGCATATGTGTCTTACTAACAACCTGTCGGTATTGTATACCATTTTGATGTTCATCTTGCCAGACACTTGCAAACACCTATGGGCATCTTTGGTACAGAAAACACATTGGACAAGCTTTTTCAAGTGAGAAGTGTTGATCTGAAGGGACATGACCTTTCAGTGTTACATTCTCACTACTACTACAACTACTACCACACTAACTACTTACTACTACTCCTGCACCTCTCCTTCCGACAGTATTTAAGTCTCCGCACTGTCGTTGATCTCAATAGTTCCTGACTATGGAACTGAACCTTCTCCAGGCCGATGGGACTGACAACCTCAAATTCTACACGACAAGGTGATGGACTGATTACATCGTCTTCACATCCTCTACTGTTCCTGCCATTTCCTTATTTTTCATGTAATTCGACTGAAGAAGCCTATGTGTAGCGAAACGTTTTCGGAATAAAGTTTCTAACTGATTATGCATATGTGATCCTTACCTAACAACCTGTCGGTATTGGTCTACCATTTTGATTCATACCTACTGTTTGCATATGTTCTTACCTAACAACCTGTCGGTATTTTATACCAATTTATGTTCAAATCTGTCAGACACTGCAACACTAGGGTATCATTGGTTACAGACTGCAATCAACTTCGCAACTTCCACTAGTGCAGGTGCTGGATTTGAGAGGACCTGACCTCTCAACATCAGAGTTCTTACCTCTCCTAGTGTGGACTTAGCGTCTCACCCCTTGGCGCTATAAAAAGCTCCATCCTGTCACATCTTCTCCATATTGTTTTCATACTATAACAATGCATCTTCTACAGACTGAAGGGACTGACCACCTCAAAACTTTAAGGTGATGGACTGATTACATCTCTTCAAGTAATCTTCTCTCTATCAAACTTTTCTGTACTTGACTGAAGAATGCCTAGCTGTTAGCGAAACGTTTCCACAATAAAGATACCTAACTGTTGCATATGTGGACTTACCTAACAACCTGTCGGTATATTATACCATTTACAATGTTTCAAATCTGTCAGACACTGGCAACACAATGGTATCTTGGTTACAAGACCTGCAATCAACTTCGACAACTTCCCACTAGGAGAGGGGCTGGATTTGAGAGGGACCTGACCTCTCAACATCTGATTCTTGACCTCTCCTAGTGGCCTACCTGTCTCACCTCTGCGCTATAAAAATGCTCCATCCTGTCACTTCTTCTCCATATTGTTTCAAACTATGGAACAATGCTCAACTCCAGACTGAGGGACTGACCACCTCAAAACTGTAAGGGTGATGACTGATTACATCGTCTTCAAGTATCTTCAGTGCTTCTATCAACTTTCTGTACTTGACTAAAATCCCTACTGTGGGTAGGCGAAACGTTTCACAATAAAGATACCTAAGCTGTTTGCATTGTGTCTTACCTAAACAAGCCTGACGGTATTTTATACCATTTTATGTCAATCTGTCAGACACTGCAACACAGGGTATCTTGGTACAGACCTGCAAGCATCTTCGACAACTTCCACTAGTGAGAGGGGCTGGATTTGAGAGGGACCTGACCTCTCAAGCATCTGATTTCTTACCTCTCCTAGTGGCCTAACGTCTCACCTCTGGCGCTATAACAGCTCATCCTCTCACTTCTTCTCCCATATTGTTTCATACAATGGAACAATGCTCTTCCTCCAGACGTGAGTTACTGACCACCTTCAAAAATCTTTAAGGGTGATGGACTGATTACATCGTCTTCAATTATCTTCTGCTTCTCTCAACTTTCTGTTCATGAGTGAAAGAAGCCTACTGTGTAGGCGAAACGTCACAATAAAGATACTAACTGTTGCATATGTGTCTTTAACCGGTAACATGTTCAATGTTGAAGTTGGTCGTGCCAAGAATTAGGCAAGCGAAGAAATTCCCAAGTATTAAGATCCCAAGAAGTTGCAGTGGTCCTGACAGGTTTGTAGATGAAGGTTCCAGAGAACCGACATGTTGATAAATTAGACGAAATGTGCTAACTCTTGGTATCTTTATTGAGGAAACGTTTCGCCACACAGTGGGTTATCAGTCCATACAAATGGAGAATCTGAAGAACCAGGAGGTAATCAGTCCCTCATGAGTAATCATCCCTCAACCTTGAGTCGATGGTGGTCATGTCCATCAATCTTGAATAGAATACGGCATACTTGCTGAGAAGGACTTATAAACCGTTGGCATGAGAGGTTAGCAGTCATAGGTCGTGTAACATATGTTCATGTTGAAGTAGGTAGTGCCCAAAGAATTAGGCAAGCGAAGAATTCCCAAGTAATAAGATTCCCAAGAAGTTGGCAGTGTCTGACAGGTTTGCAGATGAATGGTTCAGAGAACGCGTTCATGTGTTAAATTAGACATCATGTGCAACTCCTTGGGTAATCTTTATTGAGGAAACGTATCACCACACAGTGGCTTCCATCAGTCCATTACAAAGAGAATCTGAAGAATAGGAGGAGAATGAGGTAATCAGTCCCTCAACCTTGAGGTCGAATTTGGATAGTCCATCAATCTTGAAAAGAATAGCGGCATACGTTTGCGGATCATAACGTCTTGGGATCTTAATACTTGGGATTCCTTCGCCATAACGTCTTGGGATCTTAATACTTGGTATTCTTCGCTTGCCTAATTCTTGGGCACGACCTTACTTCAACAAAAAATTGAACAAATGTTGGCAACGACCTATGACTTCTGCACCTCACCTGCCAACGTTTTATAAGCTCCTTCTCAGCCACGTATGCCGTATTCTATTCCAAGATTGATGACGACCACACGACTCAAGGTTGAGAACTGATTACCTCATTCTCCTCCCTGTTCTTCAAGATTTCTCCTTTGTATGGACTGATGAAGCCACTGTGGTGGCGGAACGTTCTTCAATAAAGATACCCAAGAGTTGGCACATGTGTCCCTAATTTAATCAATAGTCGGTTCTCTGAACCATTCACTACAAACGAATAAGCAGTGTTTGATTTGAGTGCAGCCAGTTCTTATGTCATTATATATGTGCTTCTTCAGTATTTGTGTAGTCACAGTTGATTATTGTTCACTGCCTGTGTCTTGTTACATATTGATTATGTACATATATATTTTGTACCTGAGTTTCAAATAAAAAAAAAAATTCACAAACCCATTTCAGTTAATCCCTTATTTCACACTCCCCTTCCGCCACAGTCTGGTTTCATCACCTATTACACTTTTAGATCCTTTCATTCTGGCAGGACCAGAAAGTTTTAATCAATGGGTTTTCTGATTCAAATCCCCCTCAATTTTATTTACGGTTTGTGTCATGTTGTTGACTGCCTGAACCTGGTTCTGCTGACTCAGCCATTTTTAAAAGCACTGAATAAGTAAACGCCACCACAACCTGACTTTCCTTGATTTATAGATTTATATGGCGTTTTCTGCTATGATTCTCTCACTGTACAACTGGGTCAGCTGAATATAGGTCAGCCACTAACACATTAACCTGACTGTTTTAACTTTTCACTTCTTTTCCCACGACAGTCACTGAGGAGATAACCGTCCATTACCTTGGAGTTTTGTATTGTTTGATTTTACGAATGTCTCTGTGTTTCCCTCTCGTTATCACTGATACAGGTGATATGATGTGGTACAGGTGATAAGATGGAGGTACAGGTGATATGATGGTAACAGGTGATATGATGGTGTTACAGGTGATATGATGGCGGAACAGGTGATATGATGTGGTACAGGTGATATGATGTGGTCAAGGTGAATGATGGTGTACAGGTGATATGACGGTGTACAGGTGATATGATGCAAACTCTCAGTACAGATGAACTGTCAGTATAGATGAGAGCTTCCTTCGCTAGTTGTACGTCTGGCAGACTGGTGTTTGGATGCCGGTCAGCAATGTTTAAATGATCAATTCTTTCTCTCGTTTGGCACTGAGGAAAAAAGTCCTACAGACCTGTCATTTCCTTGGAGTTTTGTTGATCAGGTTTTCTGCCATGTTGTCTTCCCGTTGAACACTGGTGCCGTTAATATGGAGGTCAGTTATCTTGTAGTATTGGAAAACGTCTCATGTCTGGTTCACGTCTGACAGCAAGTCTCGTACGTGATGCCGGTCCGTCTTTTGTCATATTTAGTCCATTTCGTTGTCGTCACCGTTAGTTTTCATGTCACTGTAGGTTCCTTGCATGTTTTTGCAGCAGTACTTGTAATTATGCCATCACTGGAGTTGGGATATTCCCAGAGGAGGGCAAGATAGGCCCAGGGGACGGCAAGATAGGCCCAGGGGAGGGCAAGATAGGCCCAGGGGACGGCAAGATAGGCCCAGGGGTGGGCAAGATAGGCCCAGGGGAGGGCAAGATAGGCCCAGGGGACGGCAAGATAGGTCCAGGGGACGGCAAGACAGGCACCGGGGAGGGCAAGATAAGACCCAGGGTCGGCAAGATAGGCCCAGGGAGGGCAAGATAGCCCAGGGGAGGCAAGATAGGCCCCAGGGGAAGCAAGATAGCCCAGGGGAGGCAAAGAAAGGCCCAGGGGACGCCTAGATAGGCCCAGGGGAAAGGCAAGATAGGGCCCAGGGTGAGGCAAGTTTAGGCCCAGGGGAGGGCAGATAGGCCCAGGGGGAGGCAAGATAGCCCAGGGGAGGGCAAGATAGGCCCCCAGGGAGGCAAGATAGGCCCAGGGGAGGGCAAGATAGGCCCAGGGGGGCCGGCAAGATAGGCCCCAGGGGAGGGCAAGATAGGCCCAAGGGAGGGCAAGAAAGGCCCAGGGAGGCAAGTTTAGGCCCAGGGACGGCAAAGATAGCCCAGGGGAGGAAGCAAGATAGCCCAGGGAGGCAAGATAGGCCCGGGGACGGCAAGATAGGCCCAGGGGAAGGCAAGATAGGCCCAGGGGAGGGCAAGATAGCCCAGGGGAAGGCAAGATAGGCCGCAGGGGTGGCAAAGATAGGCCCCAGGGGAGGGCAAGATAGGCCCCAGGGGAGGGCAAGATAGGCCCAGGGGAGGGCAAGATAGGCCCCCAGGGGCCGGGGAGGGGCAAGATAGGCCCAGGGGAGGGAAAGATAGGCCAAGGGGAGGGCAAGATAGCCCAGGGGAGGGCAAGTTAGGCCAGGGGAGGCAAGAATAGGCCCAGGGAGGGCAGATAGGGCCCAGGGGAGGCAAGTTATAGGCCCAGGGGAGGCAGAATAGCCCAGGGGAGGGCAAGATAGGCCATGGGAGGGCAAGATAGGGCCCAGGGGTAGGGCAAGATAGGCCCAGGAGGGCAATATAGGCCCAGGTGAGGGAAAGATAGGCCCCAGGGAGGGCAAGATAAGGCCCATGGGGAGGGCAAGTTAGGCCCAGGGGAGGGCAAGATAGCCTCAGGGGAGGGCAAGATAGGCCCAGGGGAGGGCAAGTTTAGGCCAGTGGAGGGCAAGATAGGCCCAGGGAGGGCAAGATAGCCCAGGGAGGGCAAGATAAGGCCCAAGGGAGGGCAAGATAGCCAGGGGAGGCCAGATAGGCCCAGGGAGGGCAAGAATAGGCCCAGGGAGGGCAAAGATTAGCCTCAGGGGAGGGCAAGAGACAACCCAGGGGAGAGCAAGATTAATCCAGGGTAGAGGGCAAGATAGGCCCAGGGGAGGGCAAGATAGGCCCAGGGAGGGCAAGATAAAGGCCCAGGGTGGGCAGAAGCCCAGGGGAGGGCAAGATAGGCCCAGGGTTGGAGCAAGATAGGCCCAGGGAGGCAAGATAGGCCCAGGGGAGTGGCAAGATAGCCCAGGGGAGGGCAAGATAGGCCCAGGTGGTGGGGCAAGATAGGCCCAGGGAGGCAAGATATGCCCAGGTGGGCAAGTTAGGCCCAGGGGAGGGCAAGATTAGCCCAGGGTAGCGCAGATAGGCCCAGTTGAGGGCAAGATAGGCCCAGGGGAGGGCAAGATAGCCCAGGTGGGCAAGAAAGGGCCCAGGGGTAGGGCAAGTTAGGTCCATGGAGGGCAAGATAGCCCCAAGGGGAGGGCAAGATAGGCCCCAGGGGGGGCAAGATAGGCCACAGGGGTGGGCAAGATACAAGGCCCAGGGGAGGGCAAGAAGGCCCAGGGAGGGCAAGATAGGCCCAGGGAGGGCATGATAGGCCCAGGGGAAGGCAAGATAGGCCCCAGGGGTGGGCAAAAGCCCAGGGAGGGCAAGATAGGCCAGGGGAGGGCAAGATAGCCCAGGGGAGGGCAAGAAGGCCACAGGGAGGGCAAAGATCGGCCAGGGGAGGGCTAAGAATAGGCCCCAGGGGTGGGCAAGATAGGCCCAGGGGAGGGCGAAATAGGCCCAGGGAGGGAATGATAGGCCCAGGAAATAGGGCAAGATAGCCCAGGGGAGGGCAAGTTAGGCCCAGGGGAGGCAAGATGGCCAGGGAGGGCAGATAGGCCCAGGGGAGGGCAAGTTAGCCCCTAGGGTAGGGCAAAAATAGGCCCAGGGGAGGGCAAATTGGCCCAGGGGAGGGCAAGAAGGCCCAGTGGAGGCAAGATAGGCCCAGGGGTGGCAAGATAGGCCCAGGGGTGGGCAAGATAGCCCAGGAGAGGGCAAGATAGGCCCAGGGAGGCAAGAATAGGCCCAGGGTAGGGCAAGATAGGCCCAGGGCGGGCAAGATAGGCCCCAGGGTGGGCAAGATAAGCCAGGGGAGGCAAAGACAGGCCCAGGGGAGGGCAAGATAGGCCCCAGGGGAGGCCAAGATAGGCCCAGTGGAGGGCAAGATAGGCCCAGGGGTGAGGCAAGATAGGCCCCAGGGGTGGGCAAAAGAATAGGCCCAGGGGGAGGGCAAGATCAAGGCCCAGGGGAGGGCAAGATAGGCCCCAGGGGAGGGCAAGATAGGCCCCAGGGGAGGGCATGATAGGCCCAGGGAGGGCAAGATAGCCCAGGGGTGGGCAAGATAGGCCAGGTGGAGGGCAAGATAGGCCAGGGTGGAGGGCAAGATAGCCCAGGGGAGGGCAAGATAGGCCCAGGGGATGGTGCAAGATATAAACAGCAGTCTTTGTATGCTTGCCTCGGTGGTACACACACAAAACTCTCTACTTTATTTATTTAATGTATTTGTAATATTTTAAATAATATATAAAATCAATTGCGTAATTGTATTAAAAGTTTGTAAATAACTAACATACTTGTTTACATAGTATAGTTCTGTGTTTAAACTAACAGAAAACTTACAAAAATGTAGAAATAATTTTAAAATACAATTATCATCCAAATTAACAATAACTAAAATATTTTTACTTTTTAAAAAAAAACATAATCATATTAATAAAAATAAACTTTTCTAAATATATTTCCAAATTTATGAAAATTTTAAGTAAATTATATAAACATATTTCTTAGTGTAATAATTGTCGTTTAAAATTAAACTTATTTTGGTTTCAACCGTAAATTTGTTTAATATTAGACATTCTGCTCTTGACCTCTTGCCTGGCAGGTCATAGCAGCTCTCCTTACATACTCATTTACCCTAACGATCCCCGTTGGGGAAGGGGAACCTTTACCAGCGTTGTCTTACACCTTGACTTGCCACGATGAGCTACGCAAATCGTGTCAAGATCAGAGCACAACAGTGTACCGATGATGATTCAACAAGATTGCTCTTGCAACTGTTGTTCAAGAACACTGAAAGTTCAATTCAACACCCATTTTTGTCTCTGAAAGAGCATTCATTGTTTTGTGTGTCACGATGATGCTGAAGCAGAGAAGCTACTCACTACAGATGCCACCACTACACTTACTGCTCAAGGGTTTACTTTTATGTCACTCCTCCCCCAAGGCCAGGAAATCAGTATTCCTTAAAAAACATAGACAAGTTTCTGACGTCTCAATCACCTGCAGAACTCAAGACATCCATCGAGACGCAAAATACTTGGGCTACTGTTGACAGCATAAACAAAATCCCGAATGCATCGTCCATGCTCAAGGCCCACCTCACTGACGTTAACATGGCTGCCACTGCTCTAAAACGAAGGTCTTGCTGTTTATTACTACTTCATCAGTCCAACTTACATCGAAGCAGAAAGATATCATTTACATCCAACACTGCTGAACTGTTTTTCCCTTACCATCACACCACCAAAGCATGTCCAGTAAAAGAAAAAAGAGTTCTGCACAAACCATGTGGTAGTGAGGACACACCTTCAGTTCCTGCCCCATTGCTACTCCACCACAACCATCGTGCTTAAACTGTAAAAAGTAACGACCACCATACACTGCAGCAAAATGTCCTACACGTAAGGATATTGTAAGAAAACACAAGACAGCAAAGAAAAAACCTACTAGCAACACACCAACGTATGCAGCAATTGCAAAGATCCAAGCTAATACTACGAAATTACTTCAAGCTACTACTCAACCAGCCTCCACCATCATCACTCCTCCAGCTTGTGACGTAACCAAGATCCACTACTGTCTATTATACCTCACATGCAGAATATGGCTGTACCTGGATCTTTTAACCTCTACCATCAACGAGTTATTTGCACTAAAATAATATGCCAT
The DNA here is from genome assembly GCF_026875155.1 of Cherax quadricarinatus. NCBI lineage: Eukaryota > Metazoa > Arthropoda > Malacostraca > Decapoda > Parastacidae > Cherax > Cherax quadricarinatus. Next base: position 33,500,367 of record NC_069452.1, on the reverse strand, counting down.
CATTTATATTCCAGCATCTCCCACCTTCGGAAGAAATACTCAAATTTACCAAGATCAATCAACACTTCTGCATCAGCAGCTCCAACACCACCAACACCTAGTGAGGGTCACTCCAAAAAAGGCCTCCTATTCGTCGATCGCCTCCTGCTCGTCGATTGGTCGTCGTGGCGGCGTACCTCCTTTCACCTCCACCCACCATACTCATATGGACCAATCAGAAGCCACGATTCTCCCACAGTCTTCTACACACTCCCCTAGCGGGGACACCAACATTGAAAGAACCTTCAATGCGGGAACCACCAACAAAAACCTCTTTCCCGCTATCTCTCGACGTATTAATATAGAAGACCAACATCAAGATCAATACCCGCACTGGAAAGATATAACTTTTTATACGACCCTGACCAAAAACCTAACATGGATGTCGACAACCTTGTACAAGAAAATAATCGACAGTAGAGTCAAGTTTACAAACCGAAGGATCCCACTCTCCATCACTACCTCCAATGACCTTTGACATTACTACACCAACCCAGCATTTCGACCTAAGATTACAAGACTACAGATCGTTTCCATCCAAAAATTGCACAACATAAGGAATGCCTCCTTCACGAAAGAAACGAAGTAACTCCAGACACACATATAAAAGACACCTGACCAATCAAGAAGCTTGCCTCCCTTGACCACTCCTCCAGCTCCTGCCAGCGCCAATCAACATCAAGATGCAGCAATTTTTCGTCCAGCAAGTTGCAGTCAGTGCCTGCAGAGCTCTGTTGTATCTACATCGTCTTTTGTTATCGTTATTGTGGCTTAGCAGTTGGGTCTAGTCCTGACTCTTCTCTCTTCGACTCAAGACATTCCTCTCACCGTCTATTCTTCGCACTGTCCCCACTTGCCCCTCGCCCCTCGTGGGTACTTACCTGTGAGTCCTATCCTATCCTATCCTGTTAATATTTGTAGTTTTAATGTAAGTATTTTTAAAGGGAATTAATTCCCATAAATTGTGAAGCTTAAGTTTACCTTCCTTCACTGACGTGGTTGTTACCTTCCTTCACTGACGTGGTTGTTACCTTCCTTTCACTGACGTGGTTGTTACCTTCCTTCACTGACGTGGTTGTTACCTTCCTTCACTGACGTGTTTGTTTACCTTCCTTCACTGACGTTGGTTGTTACCTTCCTTCACTGACGTGGTTGTTACCTTCCTTCACTGACGTGTTTGTTACCTTCCTTCACTGACGTGGTTGTTACCTTCCTTCACTGACGTGGTTGTTACCTTCCTTCACTGACGTGTTTGTTACCTTCCTTCACTGACGTGGTTGTTACCTGTCCTTCACTGACGTGGTTGTTACCTTCCTTCACTGACGTGGTTGTTATACTTTCTTCATGTGTAATTAATAACAATTATACAGAGGATGTATATTATTGTTGGTGGTCACAATAATATAAAATACTGCTGGTTGAACTAGTACACCAAACAAGGACTAGAATGAAATTAGTCTAGAGTCTCCCACACCATCGTGTGTCCTTGGGTAGCGGCTACAACATCCAGTTCCGCTGGGTGCGCTAAACTTAAGGCTCGTATGGTGCAGTGGATTAGGGCGTCATGTGTTTTCGCCCACCATGAGGCAGACCAAAACAGCATGGGTTCGAGTCCTTGGCTAGTGCAGTGTTGTTATATATTTTCTTCATTTTATATATACATGATAGGGTCCACCTCTGGTGTAAATTGTGGGACCAACAACCTCGGAGAAGTGGATAAAAAGACTTCAAGGAAGAATATTTGGATTTCTTCATGATGCCATTAATTATATATATATATATATATATATATTATATATATATATATATATATTTATATATATATATATATAATATATATATATATATATATATATATATACAAGGAATTCGCAAGAGCAGGCAAAATATACACAAACACTGATCTCTGGCTGAAGGAGACTCGAACCTACGAACCTTGGAACAAGGTACGCAGTGCTATACCAATCTACCCACACTGGACAATACCTTGATATTAAAAGTCTTAAGAAGAGAAGGCATATCAACCAAGTTTTCATGGTAAGGGAGAACCAACATATTTTTAGTTGAATAAGGCTGGTTGTCCCTTTTTGGATTGTAAAAAGTATTTCTAGCAATTTTAAAAGATTTATCAATTACATTTCTTGGATATTTCAAATCATTACCTATTTCATAAATTTTGGATATTTCCTTTACGCATTTGTAGTCCAGAATTCATAGATGAGGAAATATCCAAAATTTATGAATTAGGTAATGATTTGAAATATCCAAGAAATGTAATTGATAAATCTTTTAAAGTTGCTAGAAATACTTTTTACAGTCCAAAAAGGGACAAACAACCTTATTTAACTAAAAATATTTTGGTTCTCCCTTACCATGAAAACTTGGTTGATATGCCTTCTCTTCTTAAGACTTTTAATATCAAAGTCGTATTTAAAAATCTTGATACAGTAAAAAAATTTTGGTAAAGAATTCTCCCCAAAATGTTGGCAGATGTGACTAAGATTCCTTGTAAAATTTGTGATAAAGTTTATTACGGTCAAAGTGGTAAAAGTCTTGAACTAAGATTAAAACAACATAAATGCAGCATTAGAACTGGGCAAGATTCCAATGTTCTATTTATTCATGTGATAGATTTTAACCATTCAATTGATTATCAAAAAGTTGAGAAAGTTGTATCAAGCAAGTCCATAGTCGACAGGAATATATTCTATTCTATTCTAATTGATTCGCCGGTATGGTATCCCAGCCCGGGTCTCTTCCATTTTCGTGACCCGGCATTGGCTCCCTGGGTAAGGAAGTGTCGTTAACTTTACAAGCACCTGTGTGGCAGGTCTTCAGCAGGAAGGGGAGGGTACCTCTCCGGATCTATGGCCAGATGACGTACCAAACGTTAGTGTGCACTAACAGCGGCTGGTGTGCAGTGCAATGGAGGCCCAGAGCAGGCCCTCGCAGCAACTTCAGCGGGGGGGGGGGCGGATGACGTGCAATGACTGGAAGTAAGGTTTCCAAGTCCCTGACAGCTAAGTACACAAGATGTGCTGCCTCATCCTCCCGGGCCTGCCCCACTGGGGTCATTGGGAAGTGTCTATGGTGAAGGGGCATCGTAGCCGGGCAGTCTAACAGGTAGTGCACAAAGGGCTTCGGAACCATTCGGTCACAATGGGCACAGAGCTCCTCTCGTGCCCGTTCAACAATCCGTGCAGTGGTGGGATACCCTAAGCGTAGGCGGTGGATATGCACCCTCAGTTCTCTGGACTGTGTCCGAATACTTGGAGGGGGCGCCCTGTGGGTCGCCCTGACATACCAACAGAGGCTCCGTGAAACCCCAGGGTCAGGGAATGGGCGCCTGGCAGCACCGGCAGCCCACAGCGCAATCTGGCTGAGGCTGATGGAGATTGTAGCACGTGGCTGTGCTTCGAGGGTTGCAGTCCTATCAGCCTAATCTACAGCATCATTGTGAGGGATACCCACATGGCTCGGGATCCAGTTGATGGTAGCCCTGCGACCCTGGGCCATGAGAGTCTGCAGGTCACCCCGGATGGATGTGATTAAGGGTATGTTGTCCTTTGGCTCTCTGTGCATAAGCGCTTGGATCGCTGCCTTGGAATCAACGTGGATGATGGTGGGGATGCTGATGGTCTGCAAGAGCATGCTGCAAAGCTTGTTGGATGGCAAAGAGTTCGGCCTGGAGGATGGTGCAATGGTCTGGGAGGCGCCAACCTGCTATCAGATTGCTGTGGAATATCCCAGCAGCTGTGCGGCCTGCCACTGGGTCTCTGGAGCCATCAGTGTAATATGGCACACACCCTGGGCCTTCCGCACCCACAATGCTAGCCGAGGCAAGTCGTTGCAGAATGTCCTGGTGCAATTGCCTCTTGCTGTCTGGTAGGGTTGTCCAGTGCACCGCAAACAGCTCTGGTGCCCAAGGGGGTGGTACCGTGTAGTTCACTGCCAGTCTATCGCAGCCTCCCGCCTGGAGCAATGTCATGGGTAGGAGCTTCCGTGTGGCATCTGCTACTGGCCACATCCATCGGCGGCCGGGATGCAGTGGAATGACCTGTCCCTGGGGGACCCGTAAATCTCTCATCAGTTTGTCAGCCCCTGGGAGTCGGAGATACTTTGCGATCCTCTTGGCAGCTACCAGTTGGATCCTGTCTTCAAGAGGCTGTAGCTGCACCTCAAGGTTCAGAGCCACTGCATTGGCCCACCTAGGAGCCCCCAGCATGGCCCATACAGCTGTGTTCTGGATGACACAGAGGGATTTGATGTTTGTGGGTCTGGCGTTAACCAGAGCAAGTGCCCCATAGTGAACAAGGGAGCATATTGCCTGGATGTAGAACAACCTCATGACCTCGAGGCTGGCCCCAACCCTAGGGTTGGCCATGGCACTCAATGCCCAGACCCTCTGCAGAGCCCTCTCTTTAATGTGGTACACAAGTTTCTGGAAGGTGAGGTGCCTGTCAATGCAGATGCCAGGGTACCTATAACTTTGAACCCATTCCAGGTCGATGCCCAGGACCCACAGCCTCTGATTGGGTACCCTAGTGCAAAGGATCATGGCTTTGGATTTTGTCGCAGATATCTTCAGCCCCAAGTGACGGAAAAGTGGAAGCAAGCAGATCGAGGTCCTCCTGGGCTCACTGCAAAAGAAGGTGCTTCCTATGTACGACAAGTGCCAGGTCATCGCATGCTGAGGAGGAAGGGCCTCTGGAAAAGGCAGCGCACCAGCTGGTGCATCCAGTACATTGAACAGGGTGGGACTAAGCACACAGCCCTGTGGAGTGCCATTTGGTCCCAGGACTTGAGAGAAAGGCATGCCCCTGGAAGCGTAAACCGGGCTCTGCCTGTGCCCTGGAGATAGGAATGAAAGCCATGAGAAGCAGCCCTACCTTTAACCCCCCTGCCGGGCCAGAGTGAGAGGATGCGGTGCACTGGCTAGCTCAAAAGCTTTCTCGAGGTCAAGAAAGACAACAATGTGGGCTTGGGCGTCCGACCAAGCCGGCCAGTAGAGTGGTAAGGCTTTCGAAAGTGCCCACGACCTCTGGTGAAGCCATATGAGGTGTTTATTGAGGAGTCAAGCTTCCACCTCAGGCGCTCCAACACCTTCCTTTCAGACACCTTTCGAGATGCAACTGGTTAGATAGATGGTCTCACACTGCCAGGACCCAGGCTTAGGATTCGGTATGTCGCCTCCTTCCATACGATATGGGGTGTGGGGGGGGGGACACTAGCCAAGTACAGTTGACGACCCCCAGGACAAGCTGAAATTCCAGAATGGCCAGACGAGTATCATGCCATAGGTGATACCATCATCCCGCGGTGCAGTGTCCCATGAGATGAAGGCTGCTGGAGCTTCCTGGTCAGTGAAGTCTTCATATCCGTGGACGTCATTAGCCTGGCATGGGCCGCCTTGGAATCGCCATCATCCTACTAGGGAAAAAAGGGGGTGCTTGAGGTCCTGGAGATCCAGAGCAGTTGAAGCCATGCCCGCTCTGGAGGTGAAAAGTCCACCAGACGTTCTGCCTCCGTGAGGGCCCTAGCCTGTCCTGGGTGCAACAGAGCCACACCGCGACTCTGCCCAGTGACGCAATCGTAACTGGTCCAAATCTCAGATAAGATGGTGTAGCTGAAGGAGGCACACTACTCAAACCATTTAGCCCTGCAGACCCTGTGGAGACATGTATGGCGTGCATGCCACACCACCTTCCCTGAGCAACCATGGACTCAACCATGGGATTACGCTGTGCATCTTCATACATCAATGATGCAGTGGTTCGCCTCCTGATGTTCTCATTGTAAAACCACCAGTCACGTTTTATATGACCCCCGCCTGTAACTTAGGTATGGCTGCCTCAGTTGCACATGTGAAGTCACTGCAAGCTTTGAGTCGCCTCAATCCCCGGGTCTTCCAGAAGAGTAGACTCTGCCTACCAGCGCTCAATGACCTCCTGGAACCACTGCCAGTGTCGGCTTTATAGATCCATCTGGGGGTATGTAGGGAGCTGGCAACGCGGTGACTAACAGCGTGTGACCACTGCAAAGTGATACTGTGAGTATACGAAGGTGGACCTCCCATCTCGCACTCGAGAGCACCACCTAGAGATGATTGTGAAGTCCAAGCGGCCACCGTAGTGATGGTTGGCTCACACCACTTATTGGGAGGGCAATCTCAGGACCTCCTCCAGCCACAGCCGTAAGATGCCTCCCCAGCGCGTTGGTAGGAGAGACAGAAGAAAGCATTGGGTGGAGGGCATTGACATCCCAAGCCACAACAATACCCCTCCACGGGGGGCGAGTGCTGCCACCTCTGAAAATGTGAAGGGTGTACCTAGGTGCTTCTGTAAATATTGTATACCATGTAGAGTCCACGGTAGGTGTAGGGTGACAGCCTGAACCTCTATCCATCCCAAATGGGGGCATTGGAGGATTGTGAATGAGGGATATAGTGGTCCTGATGTAGATCGCCGTGCCGCCTGCCAATCCCTTCCAGTGCTGAAGGAGGCCGAGAATCCCGGGATAACGGTTGGCTGCATTGATGAGACGAATTGGTAAGTGACTCCTGGAACAGGAAGACATCAGCCTATCCTGAACTGCAAGCTTCAATCACTAAGTGAATTTTCCGCTGCAGCCCGCAAATGTTCCACTAGAGTAATCTTCAAAGGGCGAAGGGTTGGATCCTCTGATTCCAGTCTCTGCCTGGGACACATCATCCATTGTTGGCGACTCCGGGGCCGTCCTCATCACAGACTGGAAGACCTCCCCAGGATGATTGCCTAATTTCCATTGAGTCCTTCCTGTCCGTAGACCACGCTTCCAGCATCCATGACAGGAGCTGTCTGCACGCGCACCTCTGTCCTCCCGCCAATGGCAGCAGGCGACAGAGGAGTGCTGAGATGACCCCGATGATTTTCTTTCAGTCGATCTAGAAATGATTCAACCATTACCAGTCCACAGGACCCACTCATTCGCTATAAATCAAATATTAAAGACAACTAACCACATTACTCAATAAACAGCCCATACACACCAGCGACGCTGCTGTGGGTCCACTGGTGTATGTCTGGGTGGCTGTTGACACACTGAGCTGCGAGCATAGCGCTCAATCAATGCTCCACTCCGATCTGGGTGAGCATACCCTCGGAGTGCCCTGCCTGAGTGTCCATAGGTCGGGCTTCTGGTCCCCTGGTGGAAACTCAGTCTTGCACTCGCATCGCCGCTCACAGTAGGGGCCTTCGAGTTGCTCTGGCTGGGCTGGGGTGGGCCTGGCTGGCCTGGAGTGGTGGGGTCTCCGCCTGGGGGGGGCTGCCTGCTGGGGTCTGCTGGCGGGGGGGTGGGGTGTCTGGGTCCAGGGTTGGGGCTGAGCTCTGCTGGGCCTGGCTGTGGTGCTGCTTGGGTGGCTCTGGGCTTGGGGGCTCTGGGATGCTCCTGCCTGTATTCCAGGGATGGGTGTGCTGCAGGTAGCTTGGGTCCTTGGCCAAGCTTTTGGTTGCTGTGGAGGGGGGTGGTGGGTGCTGTGGGGGCCTGGGGCTGTTGTCTGGTGCTGGGTGGTTGGGTGGTGGCTGGCGTTTGGTTTAGTATACCTTGGGGCGCTCTGGGGCTGCTCTGGGCTCATCTCCTGGCCTGGGGGGGTTGGGGGGGTGGCCTGGGGTGGGGGCTGGCTGCAGTGCTGGGGTGTGCTGCTGGCTCTGGGTGTGGGGCCCTGGGTCACTGATCTGGGGTGGCTGTGCCTGGGCCTCTCTGGGGGCCCCTGGGTGGCTGCTGCTGGAGGGGGGGTTGGGGGGCCTGGAGGGGCTGGCTGGGGGGCTGCTGTCTGGGGGCTGGGTGAGGGTGGGGGGGCTGGTGCCTCTATGGGGGGTGTGGCTGGTGGGGTGGGGCTGGCTGCTGCTGCTGTGCTGGTGCTCTGCCTCTTTGGGTGTCTGGGCCTGGGATGTTGTGTTGGCTGTGGTTGCTGTGTGGCTTGGCTTTGATTGCTGTGGTGTGGGGGGTGTGGCTGTGGGCTTGTGGCCTGGCGTGTGGTGGTGTGCTGGTGCAGATGGGCTGGCTGGTGGTGTGCGTGGGTGGGGGTGGGCTGGGGTGGCTGGTGTGGGGGCTGTGGGGTGTCTGGGCATGCTGGTGGTCTGGCTACTGCTGGGGGTCCAGGTGTGTGGGGCCTTGCTGTCCTGGTGGGTGCAGTGCCTATGGGGGTGCGGTCTGAGTGAGAAGGGGCCTGGTTGGCTGTGGCTGTCCTGGGGGGGGGTGCGGTGGGGGGCCCTCTTGGGAAGTAGCCTTAGGTGGTATGGCAAGGAATGTTGGTGCCCACTGGGACCTGCTGTGCAGTGTGCCAGGCCTGAAGGCTGTTTTTTTCCCATTGATTCCTGTTTTCTTGGACACCTTATACATCTGAGGCCCTATTGACCGTGCTGCTTCAAGCCAGTGCGTGCCCACCTGATGCAACTGCCGGGAGCCGAGTGCCGGGAACTCGCTTGTATGTTTTCCTCCTGCGGTATCTGGGGAACCGCTGTTGGAGCACATACCGACTGTTTGCGGGTGGTTCCAAGGCTGGATGCGTTGGTGCTGGATGGTTATTATTCCAATGACGAACCTGCTCCAGTGGCCGCACCATCACATGACAGCTCCGGTTCCATGCATGGTGCCTCTTTGAGTCAGTGGCACACTTGGGCTATGGCCAAAGGCCCATTTACCCCGCCTCTTTCCACCGATTGCACTTCACCGGTATGAGTGTGTTGGCGTGGTGTGTGTATGAGTTTGTGATGTGTGGTGTGTGTGTGTGTGTGTTGTGTGTGTGTTTATGTGTGTGAGTGTGTGAATTTGTAAATGTGGTGTGTGTGTGTGTGTTGTGTGTGTGTACTCCCCTAGTTGAAGTTGTAACTCACCTAGTTGAAGGTTTTGCGGGGGTCGAGTCCGAGCTCATGGCCCCCTCTTCACTGCTCGCTACTAAGGTCACTCTTCCCTGAGCCGTGAGCTTTAAATCATACCTCTGCTTAAAGCTATGTATGGATCCAGCCTCCACTACATCGCTTCCAAACTATTACCCACTTACCTGACTACTCTGTGGCTGAAGAAATACTTCCTAACATCCCTGTGATTCCATCTGTGTCTTCAGCATCCAACTGTGTCCCCTTGTTACTGTTCCCAATCTCTGTGAACATCCTGTCATTGTCCACCTTGTCACTACTCCAGTATTTGTATGTCGTTATCATGTCCCCCTATCTCCTCCAGTCCTCCAGTGTCGTCAGGTTTGATTTCCCTAAACCTCTCTCGTAGGACATACCTCTTAGCTCTGGGACTAGTCTTGTTGGCAACCTTTGCACTTTCTCTAGTTTCCCTTCACCTGCTTGGCTAGGTGTCGTTCCAAACTGGTGCCGCATACACCAATATGGCCTAACGACACGGTGTACAGGGTCTGAAATGATTCCTTATTAAGAGTCGGAATGCTGTTCTGAGGTTTTGTCTAGGCTCCCATAATGCTGCAGCAGTTTATTTATGGTTGATGTGCGCTTCAGGAGATGTGCCTGGTGTTATCTCCACCCCAAGATCTTTTTCCTGAGTGAGGTTGTAGCTCTACCCCCAGACTGTACTCAGTCCTGCGCCTTCTATGCCCTTCCCCAATCTTCATGACTTTGCACTTGTGGGATTTGAACACCCAGGAGCCAATTGCTGGACCAGTTCTGCAGTCCTGTCCAGATCCCTTTGTAGTTCTAGCCTGGTCTTCGAATCGAGTGAATACTCTCATCAACTTCACGTCAACTGCAAACAGGACACCTCAGAGTCCTATTCCTTCCGTCCATGTCTTCAACAATACCTAGAAACATGGCACTGGTCCTAGACTGAACCCCTGCGGGACCCCGCTGGTCAAAGGTGCCGCACTCTGACACTCGCCACGTACCAGACTCGCTGCTGTCTTCCTGACAAGTATATCCCTGATCCATTGTAGTTCCCTTCCCTGTTATCCCTGCTTGGTCCTCCATTTTTTTTGCACCAATCTCTTGTGTTGGAACTGGTCAAACGCCTTCTTGCATCCAAGAAAATGCAATCCACCACTCCCACTCCTCTCTTGTCTTACTCTGCTGTCACCATGACATAGAACTCCATTAGTTTTGTGACACAGGATTTCCCGTCCCTGAAAACCATGTTTGGCTGCTGTTGATGAGATCCGTTTCTTTCTAGTGGTTCCACCACTCTTCACCTGATAATCTCTCCATGCATTTTGCATACAAACATGTCAGTGACACTGGTCTTAGTTTAATGCTTCATGTCAGTCTCCTTTTTTAAAGATGGGAACTACATTTGCTGATCTTCCCATGCCTCAGGCAATCTCCCTGTTGCGATAGAATGTTATTGAATATTGGTTGCTAGAGGTACACATGTGCCTCAGCTCCCTCCTCTCAATACCCAGGGGGAGATGTTATCTGGCCCCATTGCCTTTGAGTTATCTAGCTCAATCAGAAGCGCTCTTCACTTTCTTCCTCGGATTGTTGCACAGTGTCCAGCACTGGTGGTGTGCCCCACCTCACCGTCTTTCTGGAGTTCCCTTCTGTCTCCTCTGTGAAAGAACACTTCTTGAATCACTTGTTGAGTTCTTCACATACTTCACGGTCATTTCTTGTTGTCCTCCTCTTCCTTCTTAGCCTGATTAACCTGGTCCTTGACTGTTGTTTTCCTCCAGATGTGGCTGTACAACAGTTTTTCGGGTCCAAGATTGTGGCTTCAGCTGCTATGTCATTTCATATTGTCTTTGGAATCCTCACTTCTTATCTGTGCATAAGCCGTTTTCTTCGCTCTACGACTGTTCTCCTAATTCTACCTTGTCCTTTGCCTTCTATATTTCCTCCATCCCTAGCACAACTTGGTTTTTGCCTCCCTGCCACCTTTGGGTAAACATGGGCTCATCCTCGCTTTTTTTTTCATTAGTCCTGTAACCCTTGGGTATCAAACCTCTCCTCAGCCCCTTGGCATTTTGTTGCTACTATTCCATCATCTCATAACTGGCTTCC
>NC_069452.1:33444334-33484334 GCF_026875155.1 Cherax quadricarinatus | reverse complement strand
TCTTCTCATCAACTTCACGATCATCTGCAAACAGGGACACCTCGGAGTTATTCCTTCCTCATGTCGTTTCACACAATACCAGAAACAGCACTGGTCCTAGGACTGACCCCTGTGGGACCCCGCTGGTCACAGGTGCCCACTCTGACACCTCGCCACGTACCATTACTCGCTGCTGTCTTCCTGACAAGTATTCCCTGATCCATTGCAGTGCCTTCCCTGTTATCCCTGCTTGGTCCTCCAGTTTTTGCACTAATCTCTTGTGTGGTACTGTGTCAAAAGCCTTCTTGCAGTCCAAGAAAATGCAATCCACCCACCCCCTCTCTCTCTTGTCTTACTGCTGTCACCATGTCATAGAACTCAGTAGGTTTGTGACACAGGATTTCCCATCTCTGAAACCATGTTGGCTGCTGGTGATGAGATCATTCCTTTCTAGATGTTCCACCATTCTTCTCCTGACAATCTTTTCCATGATTTTGCATGTTTACAGGGTCATGACACGGGCCCTTATTTTAAAGTCCCTTCTTGTCTGCTTTTTTTTAAAAATTTTTGGGGGACTACATTTGCGGTTTTTCCATGCCTCAGGCAATCTCCTGTTTCGTTAGTTTGTTTGGGGGAATTATTTTTGTTAGGGGAAAAAAAATGCCCGCTCCCCTCTCTCGGGGACCCAGGGAGAGATGTTTCGGGCCCCCATTCCTTTGAGGTTTTCTAGCTCACTCGAACCTCTTCATTTTTTTCCCCCGGTTTTGTGTGAAACTGGTCCCCCAAATGGGGGTTTTTCCCCCACCTCTCCGTTTTTTCGGGAGCCCCTTCTGTTCCTTGTGAATTTTTCCCTTTAAAATTCTGTTGAGTTCCTCGCATACTTCACGGTTTTTTTGTTGTCCTTCCTTTTTTTCCCCCTTTGGGCCTGTTTTCCTGGTCCTTAAATTTTGTTTTCTTCCTGTTTGTGGCGTTTAAAAACAAACTTGGGGGCGATTTGGCTTTTGCCCAATGTTTTTTTCATATTGAGGGGGGGGCCTCCCTTTTTAAATTGTGCAAAATTCGTTTCTGGCTTTTACGACTGTTTCCCCCTTAAATTTCCGGGGGTCCTTCCCTTTCTAAATTTCTTCCTTTCCCCTTGCACATTTTTTTTTTTTGCCCCCTTTTCATTTTTTGGGGAAACCCGGGGCTAAACCCTGGCTTTTTCTTATTCCTGTTCCCCTTGGGGATAAAAACCTCTCTTAAAGCCCCCTTGCACATTTTTTGCTACATATTCCTTCATCTCTTTAAACTGGTTCCCTGCCATTTTCTCTGTCCACTAAAACCTCTTTTAAAAAGTTTCCCCTCTTCCTGTGTAGCCCCCCTTTCCTTTTAAGTTTTGGTTTTCCCCTTTTGTCCTTCCCTTCCTGCTTCCCCCCCACTGAGCTCTACTGTGTATTCGAAGCTAAAAACCCACATGATGCGGGCCCCCCAAGGGTTCCTTTCAATTGATGTCCTCAATTTCTCACTACTAAAGGGTGAATTACAAAGCCCAAATTTTTGGCTGGTTCATCCTCTCCTCTCTCTTTTGGGGGGTTTTCCCTTACCGTTTTGGTTCCCATGTTTTTTTCCCAGTACCCCCTTTCCATAATTTTAAACCCCCATGTATCTTGGCCCCCATTGGGCTCCAAGTTCTCCCTTCGATCCCCCTTGGGGGGTTAAAGTCCCCCATAAACAGGGCTTTGCCCTCCCTGCATGACCTTCTCGCCACTGCAGCCAGTGTGCCCAACCATCGCCCCAATTGCTCTCTCATACTCTTCCCTTGGGCCTCCCCTGCTGTTCGGGGTGGGGTTATAATCACCCAATTTAAACACCTTGGGACCCCCAGATTTAAGCTTTCCCCGCTATGAAAATTTCACTTTTTTTCTCCGCTGTCTCCTTTTCCCCCTATAAAAATTTCCCATCGGGTTTGATCAGAAATTTGCCATCCCCCAAACCCCCCCTTTTTCCTTCTTCTTTTTTTAGGTTTGGGTATCCCGCTGGAAAGAGGGCCCTCTGTTATCATACCTGAAAAGTTGGTTTCTGTGATCGCAAAGGGAATGTCTGGTGATGCCTCTTTAAAACTCTTTCGTCCCACTCCCCCCAAAATTTTTTGTTTTTCATCAGCGTTTGTTTTCCATACCTTCATTTTTTCCTTTCTAACACTGGGGTTTTTGGGAAAGGCCTGTGGGGGGGGGAGATTTGGTGGGTTTTACTGTGGGAATTCTATGGGTTGGGGGGTTTTTGGGTGGAAGCTGTGGGTTTTGGATTGTTTGAGTGTTGGGGGGGTATATGGGTTTTTTGGGGTTCTGAGGATAGTTGTGTGTTGTTTTGGCCCTTGTCTCTGTTTGCCTGATGCCCTTCTGCGGGTTCCATTCTTTCCCCCTTTCCTGCTCCTTTCGTTTTTTTTTGTCCTCCCCCTCAGCTGTTTCTCTCTGTTTTTGTTCGGGTCTTGTCTGGGAAACCCCTTTCTTTTACCTTCCGAATTTTTCAACCGGGTTTTTCTCTTGGGGAACCCTTTTCGAACTGTTTTTTGGTCCTGAAATCAGTTTTGATCGGCCCGGTTTTTCCTCCCCTTTCAAATCCCCCCCTATTTCTCTGAAAATTTACAATCCATCCATGTTTCTCCCCCTATTTCTGTGATGATTTTCTCAATCTCCTTTCTTTTTTTTCCTCCCCGTCTTTCAGGGGTTTGCCCTTTCCTCTCCCCTCCCAAACCCTGGTTTAATTCAAAATTTTCCCCTTTCCCCCCTCCCATTCCCCCTTTTCCCTCTGTGCTCTGGTTCCTGCCTGAAAGTGGTCATTTTCCCCCCCTTGATTTTCCAGTGGCCCCTTGGTAGCATGGTTGTTGCCTCAGCTTTTCAAACCTATTCCCTCCCCCTCTGCCCCCATCTGCTCTTCCCTTCCACCCCTTGGCCCTTCTTTGCGGCTGATATGACCTTGGGCCATAATTAAATATCTCCTTTTTACCTTTTAAACCTCTCATATGTATGGTGGTCTTCTCTGGTCACTCCCCTGAGATTTTTGCTTCACCCTGTTTACCTAAATTCTAGGACCTTTCCCCCTGGCTACTGCGTTTCGACTTGTGCCCCCCCAATTCTTCGTCCCTTCCCCAAACCTTTTTTCCCCCCATTTCACAGAGAGCTCATTTTTTTCCCTTTTTTTTCAGAAAGTTCCAAATTTTTTCCTCTCCCATTTTTGCTCTTTTTCCCCCCCTTTTTCCACTGTTCCTCCATCCTTTCCTCCCTACCGGGTACCATTGTCATTTGATCCCGGATTTCCCTGCGGTCCCAAAATTTTTTTTTTTTTATAAAGAAAAAAAGGAGAAAAAAAAAAGGGGGGGGAAGTGAGAGAAAAGGGAAGAGGAGAGGGGGGGACCCCTTGGAAGGGGGGGGAAAAAAAGGGGGAAAAAGGGGGAGAAAGTGGAGAGGGGGAAAAAAGGTTTAAGAGAGGGGGGGGGGTGAAAAGGGAAGAGAGAGGGGAAAAAGGAAAAAGAGATTTAAGGGGAAGGGGAGAGGGAGAGAGAGAGAAAGGTAAAAGGAAGAGAGAGGAAAGAGAGGGGATGAGGAGAGAGGTTAAAGGAGGGGAAATAGAGAGAAAAGAGAAAAAAGGGGGAGAGAGAAAAAGAGAGAAGAGAGGAGAAGAGAGAGAGAGGGAGGGAAGGGAGGGGAGAGGAGAGGTAGAGAGGGGAGGGGAGAGAGAGGAGAGAGAAGGGGGAAAGGGGGGGAGAGAGGGGAGGAGAGGGAGAGAGATGGGGGGGGAAAGGGAAAGGGGTTTAAATGGGTTTCCACTTCACGGGAAAGGGGGTTAAAATCCTGTATATTGTGGTGTGGTCTTTATATTTGTGGTTTTTGTGTGTGTGTGTTTTGGGTGTGGGGTCTGTGTGTTGTGTGTGGGGTGTGTTTTTAATGTGTGTGTTTGTGTCGTGTTTTGGGGGTTGTGTGTGTGTTTTTGGGGTGTGTGTGGTGTGTGTGTGTGTGGTTTTTTTTGTGTGTGTACAGCTTTTTAAGTCCCAAACCCAACATTATATTCTCACCAAATTTTGCGTGCATATTTTATTAAACATTTTTTTTTTCCCCCGGGATGTACTAATATGTATTGTATATTTTCCCGACCCTTTTGGGTTTCCCCATTTGTACTTTTAAAGAGTTTAAAATTACTTTCAAAAATTAATCACTAGGCTTCGCCTATTTGCCGCTACCTAAAAATTTTCTTTAAATGCCATTTAAATGCTGCTTATTCAAATTTCTGATAGTCGGGGAGAGGCCCCCCAAACCGGGGCAAGGCGGGGTAGAATTGACCCATGAAAACTCAAACTGGGTGATTTTTATTCGGTGGCGTCCCATTTAACGTTGCTGGTCTGTCCGGGTGTCCCAAAATTTAAAGGTGTTTGATGCTTTGGGAAATTTTTTCCCTAACTTCCTGTAGGCACTATTTTCCTTTTCCCCTCTTCAATTTTTTTCACTAAACCCCACTTTTTTACTGTTAAAACTATACAAGCCCTTATCTCCCTGGTTTGGTCCCCTTTTTTCTTCAAAAAAACCCACTGGTTTTTTAGGGCCCAACACTATTTAGGCCGTCAAAAAACCGTTCCCCCCTTTCCAACGGCCCTCACAAAAACCCCAGCCAATTTTTTCCCTTTTTTTCTTTTCGGGTGACCCACTTTATTTTCCTTTTTTGGGGGCTTAAGGTTTTTTGCACTTTTATGCGTGCACACGCCTATATCCCACACTTTTTCCCTTATGGCCCCAAGTCAGAAATTTATCACCAAAACACGAGCCAAACCGCGTGACTCCTAAAAAACCAAAAAGGCAAAATACCGGTCCAAAGTCGGCCCAAAAAAGTGTCGTAAGCCCCCGGTTTTTTATGTGCGGGTTATTTGTGTAACGCGTACTCCCCCAGGGTTTGGGGTGTTTTGTGTGTGTGTGTGTGTGTGGGGTGTGTGACTAAAAATAAAATATTTCACCAAAACTCATTACATTTGTACCGGGTTTTGGAAGGGGTGAATTGCTCTTTTCACTAAATTTTTTAAATGTTTTGGTACCAAGTATAAACGTAAGTACCATTCTTCCCAAGTTTTTCTTTCCCTTTTTTCTAATTTGTGATTCATTACCTTGAAACCTATTAAAGCCTCCCCCCAAATTTTGGGGGCCCCAGTCCCGGGAAATCCATTACGTACCTCTTTTAATCTTAAATACCTTTGTAACTTGTCATGATTGGGGACTAGCCCAAACCCGGGAGTTCATTCCCTTTTTAATTTGTGAGTTCATTCCCCTTTGTAAATTGTAAATTTCTTTCCCTTGAAAACTTGCCCAGCTATCAAAATTTTGGGAAGCCCAGCCCTGGACCAATTATGTACCTCTGTAATTTTGAAAAACCGCCCACAGGAAGGGGTTATGGGGGGAAATAAACAAAATTAAACAATGGGGGGGCGGTTTGAGGGGGCCCAATGCAAACCCTTCGAGTTGTTTTTCCCTTGCTCCCACCCCAAAAATTCTTCTCTCGCTGGCAGGGGGTTTGCAAAAATGATTAAACCCCCCTGACATTTTGAAGCTTTGGTTTTGGGCCTGACGGGAAATGATCAGGTTTGAATCTTCCCCAGACCCCAAGGTTCCAGGTGCGGGGGAAGTGGACCTTTGTGGGGGAAATCAGTCACCTGGCGGGGGGGAAAAACCTTGTTCACTTTTTTGCAGTGATTTGCCCCCCTTTGGGGAAAAAATTTTGGGGGCACAAAAAAAATTGGGGTCCTTGGGGGGGGGCACGGGGAAAGTGTAAGACCCCCCCTTTTAAACCCCCTTTCCCCCCCAAAGCCAACCATTTCCCAACCATTGGGAAAAGGTCACAAAACCCCACCCCCTTAAATTTCCCTCATAAGAATCCTCGCCCCGATAAGGGCCCAAAAAACCCCCCTCGTTCCTGAGAGTAAAACCGCAGGGGAAATTTGAGGGGGGGTTTAAAAACCTTTCAGATATTTTTAAAAACCTTTTAACCCAAAAAAACCTTGAATATGTTAAAGGGCCCTTTTTTTGTTTGGTGCCGGTGCGAGCGAAAAAATTCCCCCCTTTCCACGGGGGCCCAACCAGCCCCCCTTTCCACGGGCGGGCCCAGCGCAACTGGTGTGGGGGCCCTGGGTTTGGCTCAAAATCCTTGCCAGTTTTTTGGAGTACGCCCCGGGCTTCCTTCCAAAACCTAGGGCCTTCTGGGGGTGCAAGTCCCCTTTGGGGTTTGCGTTTTGCCAAACCTTCTAGGGCGATTGGCAGATAAAAAGTCTCTACGCACCCGGGGGCCCCTTTTTGGGTTTGGGGGTTTTCCCACCACCCCCACGTCGTCCCCAATCGTCTCACTTTCCCAAAATAAAACGCTTGGGCCCATTCCCCTGGGTCTGTCATGGTGACGTAGGGTGGGGACAGAGCCAGTTTCCCTGCCTGTGCCTCACAGTGCCCACACTGGGTGCAGAGTGTGAGGCTCGGGCCCCCCGTCGGGGCCCCGTAGCCACCCGCAAGTGGCCACTGCCCTAAAAAGATAAAAACACAGTCCAAAAACCCAAAAAACGTCCCCAAACCCTGTGCATAACAAAACCCAGATATATTTTCCAAGCAAACAAACACACTCTGTCCTTTTAATCTTTCCACACAGGTTTTCCGTATCCAAAACTCGAGGGAAAACACGATGTCTGTTTGTCTTGACATAAATGTGAGTTTTGTTTTGAAACCCCGGAATAAAATTTTTAAACCCTTGTTTCTTTAAAAAGCATTTTTTGAAAATAATATGAAATTTCATTTGGTTTTTTTAAAAATTTTAGACCCATTTTAATATTTTTTTGGGGAAAAAATTTAATAATAAATTGGACAAATAAAAATTTTTAAAATTTTTAATTTTTGGGTAGAAAAGTTTTTTTGGTGGGTGTTTGGGGCCCTTTCAATTTTGGGGCCAGGGGGCCTCCCTCCCATTTTCCCCTTTCTTATGAGTCGCACATCGGGGTGTTCTTTGTTGTGGGATTTGAAGTGAGCTGTGGGTAAAACCCTTTATATCCCTTTCCTCTGAGAAATTCCCTTTCTTTGTTCCTTGAAAATGTGAGTAGTCACAAAACCCTTTTGGGAATTTTCTTTTCTTTAAACAGTGGTTATTTTGCATTTTTTATATATAAATTTTATAAATTTTAAATATATTTATAAAAAAACTATAATTTTTATTTTTAAAAAATATATAAAATATATAAAATTTATAAAAAATTATTTTAAAATACCTAAACTGGTATTTGCGCTGATAATTTAATCTCTACTTTTTTATTATTTTTTTTAAGTTTTCGGGTGGAAAGGGGACCCCCTTCATGCCCCCTACCGTCTTCATGAACCCCGGGCCCGTCTTCTAAACCCCTGCCGTTTCATGACCCCTGACCGTTTTCCATGCCCCCTGCCCCTTTTCATGACCCCTGCCCTTTCTTCGGGTCCCCTCCCCGGTCTTCAGGACCCCGCCCGTTTTCATGCCCCCTGCCCGTTTTCATGCCCCTTAACCATCTTCATGACCCCTGACCGTTTCATGCCCCCTGACCGTCTTCATGACCCCTGACCGTCTTAAGCCCTTGTTTTTCAAGCCCCCTTGACCGTTTTTAAAAGACCTCGGGCCCATTTAAAGGGAACCCTGACTTCTTCAGACCTTGACCGCTTCAAAGACCACTGGACCGTCTTAAAGACCCTTGACCGTTTTAAGATCCAACCATTTTTCCAAACATAGGGCGGGGGTGGGTTTACTTGACAGTCTGGGGTTTTGGTTGGGGCATCGGACTATGTGCGGCCAGCAGAAAAGCCTGCATGATCATTACTAAACCCCGAGATTCCGGGCCCAAAACTGACCCGCGGGGTTGTTGCCCCCGGGAATACCCCCAAATAGTTATGCTTGACTGTCAAACAAGAGTTACTTGAGGTTGGTCAGTTTGGGGGCCCCCTTTTGGTCCCCACTAATTAGTAACCCGGACTTAAACCCCTTTTATTGTCGTTGACCTTGTAATGTTTTTCCAAAGGGTGAAGTACTTTAAAAACTCCTTTTTTCCGGGGACCTTTGTTTCCTAAAACCTTTTCTTTTCTGTCTTAAGGGCTCGTGGGGAGAAGTTGGGCCCTTTTAAGCCCACAGGTAAAAGTGTGGGGAACACATCCCAGGGGGGGAAACATTGGAGGGTTTTTCCTTTTACACGGGTTTTGTCCATTTTCCCAAAAAATCAGTAAAAGGGGAATCTGGGGGGTTAGTCCCCTGGGGGTGGATGGGGCATCCTAAAAAAAAGGGGATTTAAATTTTCCCCTAAATGTTTTGATAAAAGGGGCTTTATTAAAATTTGGCGGGGCTAGAAATTTAAAAAGACTTTGATTAAATATTGAATAAAAAGGGGACTGAGCACACCCCCCCTGGGGGGTTCCCAAATTTCCCAAAAATTTTTAGTTACATTTTCTTTGTCCCGGGAAACAACAAAAACACAAGACTTGTGCGGGAAGGCAGCCTTTAATCCAGCGGGAAGTCGACCTACACCCCTTTCCCCAACTTCACTAAAAAATTTAAAATTGTCGGTTAGCTTTATAAAAAAATTTTTTAACTGTTTAACTCCCCAAAAGGCTTGTTTTGGAAGGCCCCTCGCCCCCCCACATGTTTGTCCTTTTGATCCCCGACACAGATGGAAATTCGGGGCGTTTCCTTACCCCTGGGTCCCTTTTCACCAAGCAGTTTAGGAAACGGGGGTGTTAGTCGAAGGGTGGGGGCATTTCCTGAGGACAAGATAAAAGGGTTTTACAGGGGGAAATAAGCCGGGCCCCTGAGATGCATGGACTTTTTGTGTTATCCTAAATGGATAATTTTAATATAAGTAGCGGTTGTAAAAGGGTTTTTGTTGGGAAATGAAATGGCAACGAGTCAGTAAAAAATTTTTTACCGGGGAAAAATTTGTCTGGACTGCCCCCATGTATTTGTCTCCCCTTGGCAACTCTTTTTGGCCCCCGACCCCTGAGGTGGGTACCCACCTCACAAGTGGCTTATAGGACAGATTTCCATAATTGACTGTGTTTCCCAAAAAAAAATCCGCCTCCCTGCACAAAGGGAAAGGGGCAAAATAAAATTGGTGTGGAGAATGTGTCTCCCGTTTCAAAACCCCTCTAATTTTTTTGCCCAAAGGACTTGCCCCCCCAGAAAACCCCGTTTCAACTGGGGGCCTTAATTCCCGCAATATTCAATCGTTAAATTGTTACCTGCCTGCACCTAGAAAATTCCTTTTTTTCCCAAAGGGGGGAATATCCCTAGACTACCAGCAGAGAAATGCCCCAAACTTTTAGGCTGCCCAAAAGAGCCCCAAAATTTTTTTGGGCATGAATTTTCCCGCTTTCACAAAGGCCACAGCCAAAAAAAACCTCTCGAAATTTTCCCCCAAAAATGGGCCCCGGGGTCCCAAGGGAAAAAAGGGAGGTCTTTTCTTTCTGAAAGCCTGAAAGGGGAAGGACCCTCTTCAGTACTCGAGGTGCCTCCCCCAGATTTCCCCCCGGGAAGGATTAAAGGGGCACGTGGGGGTGCCCCCCTGTTTTAAAGGCCTTTTGCTTAGATGGTGTCTAGTTTTTTGAAGGGGGGCAAATGTGGTCTTAGGAAACCCCGCCCCAGTATTCAAACTTTGGGTGCCAGTTTTCCCTGGCTAACTAAACCCAGTGTTTTGCCTCAAAAATTTGAACCCTTCACCTACCCTTTAAGGGCTTAGGTCTACATTTTATTATCTACAGTTGCCTCAATGATCCTAATAATTTGTGCCAACCGTTTTTAAAATACCCCACCTTTTTTCCCTGGAAACGTAAAATTTCAATTAAAATTTAAGTAAGACAAAATGTGCAACATCTGGGGAATTTTTTGTAACGTTTCGCCATCCAGTGGCTTTTTTCAAAAAAATTCCAAAGGGCATAACTTGAAGACAGTAGAAAAAAAAGAAAAAGAAGATGAAAGGGAATCAGTCCCTCCCAAACCCAGGGGTAGGGGCGGAAAAGCAACCCTAGTCCCTGGAGATTCTGAAGTAGAAGAAAAAATCCCGGGGCTTATATAGTAACGTCAGGTTTTACAACGAGGGGATAATTTTACTGGGAGGCGGGGTTCCCCTTTGGGAAATAGGTCCCTTCCCCCAAAAGATGGGTTAGTTGAATTTGTATTTTTAGGAAAGTAGTTGTATAGTAGTTGCCCTATCGGAAGGTTTTGTAAAAGTCCCCAGATGGGTGGCGAAAAAGTTTTAAAAATAAAGAAAAACCCCGGTTGCACATGTGTCCCTTTCTCTCACTTGTCGGTATTTTTTACCATTCGGCACCTTTTAAAATGTACCCTTTCCCAAACCCCCTTTTGCCAACCCCGGGTGAGTGTGGTTTTGTTTTGGGTGGAAGTAAGTGGGCCCCCAAATGGTTTTTGGTTTTTTCCCCTTGGGACTTTTTTGGGCCGAATAAATTCCAACAAATTTCCCTTGAAATCAAATGTGTTGAATAATTTAGTAAAATTTGCATTTAAAAATTTAATGTAAAGAGGGGACAATTCATTGGTGAGGTTATGTTTTGGTTTTTTGTTCCCTGATATTTTAAAGGTCAGAAGAAAGGGGGTTTTTTTGTATAAACAAATCATTTAAAGTAAAAACTTTTTTAGGGGTTTTTTGTAATTTGTTTTTATAATTATTGTAATTATCACAGGTGTTTGGGGGAAGGGGTTTTGGGTTTGTAAGTTTTTAGCCCGTGTTTTTACTGTCATGAATTCATTGTAGTAACCCATTTCATTGTTGTAACCCCGCCCTTTTAGTAACCCCGTACATTTTAGGAACCCAGTACTTGTTTAAAACCCGTACCCTTGTTTGGGAACCCAGTAATTGGGGTAACCCGTTTTAAAAGGGAGTAACCCCTTCATTGTAGTAACCCAGTAAAATTGTGGGAACCCCGTACATTGTTTAACCCAGTTCAAATTTTAGTAACCCCTACATTTTTTAACCCGTACATTTTAAATAACCCACACATTGTAGTAACCCCTACATTTTAGTAACCCATACATTGTAGTTAAACCCCGTACATTGTAGTAACCCGTAATTTTTAACCCCGTACTTGTAGGGACCCCAGCAAAATTGTAGTAAAACCCCTTCCTTGTATTTAAACCCCGTCCCTTGTAGTAACCCCGTACAAATTTTGGGCCCCCTTTCTTTTTGGGGAACCCGTACAATTTAGTTAAGGGCCCGTAAAATTGTGGGAAAACCGCATTTGGGATAACCCAGGAAAAAGTTGAAACCCCCGTACTTTTTAGTTTAACCCCGCACATTGTAATAAAACCCGTTTCTTTTTTTGGGGAACCATACTTGTAGGGGAACCCTTTTCATTGTTTAATAAAACCCCCTTACATTTTATAACCCAGCACATTGTAAAAAACCCAGTACAATTTGGGAGTAACCCCGTAATTGTAAGTAACCCAAAACATTTTATTTAACCCCCGAAAATTTTTAGTAACCCCCGTAAAAATTGAGTTAACCCGTTTCATTGTAGTTTAAACCCAGTAAAATTGTAGTAACCCAGTACATTGTAGTAACCCAGTTTCATTGTAGGGAACCCCGTACATTGTATTTCCCGTACATTGTATAACCCAGTACATTGTAGTAACCCAAATACATTTTAGTAACCCAAGACATTGTAGTAAACCCTTCTTGTTTGGGAAAACCCCGTTTCATTGTAAAAAACCCAGTACATTGTAGGAACCATACAATTTTAGTAACCCAGTACAAATTTTAATAACCCTTTAATTTTAGTAAACCCCGTACAATTTTAGTAACCCAGTACATTGAAATAACCCCGTAAAATTTTAGTAAAAACCCCGTACATTGTAGTTTTAACCCTTTCATTTTATTTAAACCCCGGAAAAAGGGAGTAACCCCGTAAAACTGTAAATAACCCCTATATTGTAAATAAAAACCCGTACATTGTAGTAAAACCCCGTAAAAATGTAGTAACCCAAATTTCATTGTAGTAAAACCCCGAAAATTTTAATAACCCAGTTCATTGATAACCCCGTAAAATTGGGAGTAACCCAGGAAATTTTAGTAACCCAGAAAATTGAAATAACCCCGTACATTTTTATAAAACCCCGTACATTTGTAGTAACCCAGTAAAATTTTATAAACCCCAACCCCCTTTGGGAAACCCAGTACAGGAAAAAACCCAGTACATTGTAGTAACCCAGTACATTGTAGTAAACCCGTACCTTTTCCCAAAAAACCCATACATTGTATAACCCAATACATTGTAGTAACCCAAAACATTGTAATAACCCAGTACATTGTTAAAATTTTTTCGGAGATAAAACAACCCCAATTACTGGGAAAGCTTGGGGTTCCTAAACCTGTAATTTCCCTTTGGGAAAGAGGAGGGGAGATACATGATTATATTAAACCCGGAAAAACCCAGAGGGACAGTACCGAACTTTTCACACGAAAATCACTCACTACGGGAAAACAAAAAAAATTGGGAGACCCATGCCCCAAAATTTTCCCCCAATGAAAAACAGGGGTGTTTCCCAGCCCGTTTAAAAGACCCTACAATAAAATGTCAGGGCCCGAATGCTTAACCCGGGCTCCCGCACCATAAGGGGGGTTCCAAAAAGACCCCCGGCAGTCTTTTTAAACTGGCACTAGACAAACACCCAAAATCAGTTCCTGATCAGCCCGGGGTGTGGGTCGTAAAAGGGGGGGTTTTCGTGCAGCCAGCACAACCCTGGGTTTATCAGGCTTGTCCCCCAGGATGCCTGGGCACCGGCCGGGCCCCCGGGGGCGTTGACCCCCCAAAAATCCTCCAGGAAACTCCAGGTAAATTTTAGTAACCCCGGAGACTGAGCAATGGGAAACCCCTATTTACCGTTCGTGTTTTTTTGCTTTTTTATATATATTTCCGTTTATGACAATGTCTTTTGAAAGTTTTTAATAACAAATTAAAAAAAAAATTTTAAAAATTTAAAGATAATGTTTTTATCCCTTATCTCTCGACCTTCCCGGGGGAAGGACGCACCCTAGTAGCTTTACCTCCCTTGGGGGTGACCTTTTGCAACTGGGAAGGGAAAAAGGGGCTTTTCGGGGTGGGGCAGCAGTTTAAATCTTTATTTCAGCTGGTACTGTCACGCCACTGGGGAAACGATAATACTTTTAACCCCCCATCATTTAGAAAACGTCGGTGTCCCCCCAAAGAAAGAAATATTGGTGTAGCCTTAAATGGGGGACCAGGTATTCCCGAAAAAAGAATCGTAAAGGGGTTTTACAAGGGCTTGTTGACGAGTAACCCGGAAGGGAAAGGGACTGTGAACTTGCAGTGGACGTCGTCTTGCACGACGTATTAAAAGGGCTTAATGGGGTGAAGGTGAGAAACGTCCCTTTCGAGGGGACTGGTTGTGTACAGGAGGTCTTCCAAAAGTTATGGTAAAGTTCAATTTACTACAAGGGAGTATGGAAAGATGGGCCCTTCGGGGACGACCTAAGGGTTTTTAAAACCCCCAAAATTTGGGGTTTTTCTAGGCCTTTTACCCTCCTACGTCTGTTATTTGGGTTTAAAGGGGAAGGGCTTTTTGCACTATGCCGGCCAGAGAAAGGGGCCCGTGATTATGTAGGTCCCCACGACCATATGGCAGCACAGGTCCTAAAGGGGGCAGCCCCAGGGGTCCTGTAACGTTGGGAGTGGGGCAGCGGGCCCTTTTGGGGTTGATGCCGGGGTTGGGGAGGAGGAAGGGAGGGGGAGTGGGCGTTGGGGGTGAAGAGGTTTTATCGGGAAGAACCGACAGTCGGTACCTGTGTTTCAAATCCCAGTAGACTCCGGGGGGGCAGCGGACTGGGCGGGGGCTCCATTTTGGGGAAGGGAAAGAAAGTTCCCCGGGAAGGGTTTACGGGGGACGTTTTGAGAGGTTTTTTGGCGGGTCGGGGACCTCCCCCTTAAGTGCTGCCCCAGGGTGATGTGGGGGGGGAACAGGGAGTTGTGGTACAAACATTGTGGGAACTCGCTTTGAGCTGGTGGGGGTGGGGGGGCCATCAGGACAAATTTTTGGGGGGAAGGGGCATGGTGTGCGTAGTGGTTTTAAAAGGGAAAAAGGCCCGGGTGGCACGGTTGAGGCCCAGAAGGTACTTTACCCCCGGGGGGAAGGGCCGGGGTAAAAGTTGGGGAAAGGATGGGATTGTGGACCAAAAAAGGGTCAAGTGGTTTCCCGAAATTTTTGATGAAAAAGGGGAAAAGGGGGGAGGGGGCCAGGGGAAAATCTGGTGAGGGGTCGGGGGCAACGGGACAGGAAAAAGGGTGGTAGGCAAAACCCCAAAAGGCATAGGGAAACCCCCCTTTTTTATAAAAATTTCCCGGTGTGTCACTTTTAAAATTTGAAAGGTTTTCAAGCCCTTTTAGATCAAAAAAGGGGTGGTTAGTATGGTTCTTAAAGGGAGGTTCCAGGTTTTGTGTGTTTCTTGCAGGAAAACAATCAAAAATTTTGTGAGTTTTTGTTGATGGGTATAATTGGTTTGTTTGCTTGGGATTAAAGGGGGGGGGCGTAGTGAAATAAAGGAGACCCGCCCCGGGTTTTTTGGGAAGTCACAGGGTTTGGGGGGAGGCAGGGGGAGGTTTTGGGGGGTAGATGGTGAAAAAGGGGGAAGAAGGGGATTTTTTCCCTAGGAGTGCATGTGCCGGCGTTCCCAGCAATACACCCGGGGAAAAAACGGGTTTTTGTGAGTTTACCTGGTTTACCTGGGGAAAATTCCGGGGGTCAAAAGCCCCCCCCCGGCCCGGGCCCCCGAAAAGGCCTCCTTTGGGTCAAGCCTGATCAACCAGGCGTTGCTGTGGCTGCAAAACCCCAAAACCCAAGTACGAGCCCCCAGCCCCGGCTGATCGGGAACTGATTTTAAAGGTGCTTGCCCAGTGCCAGTTGAAGACCTCCCCGGGGGCCCCGGGGTTGGGTAATCCCCCTTATTTTGTGCTGGGGGGCCCATTTGAACAGTCCTGGGGCCCCCCTAAACCATTAATTTTTTGGGCCCTTTTTAACGTGCTAGTGACACCCCTGTTTTTTCTTTGGGGGGGATGGTCAACGCCCCTGCCAAGTCTTTTGCTTTCGTATGGGGTTTTTTTTCGTGTGCAATTGGGGTACTAGCCCCTTTTCTGGGATTTTCCAGGGGGAAATAACCATAATCCTCCCCCCTTTCTTTTCCGGGGAATCGGGTTTGGGAACCTCAAGAAACCCCAAAATTGAGGTTTTTATCTCCTTTAAATGCGCGCCGTAAAAAGTTCTCTGTACATTTTCTAGGTGGGAAATTTCAAAACCCTTTAAAAGGTTGCTTTTTAGTGTGCAGCAATATTCCAGCCTAGATAGAACAAGTAAACCTGAAGATTTGTCATAAAGGGTTTGGCCTCCCTATTTTAAAGGTTTTCTCTTTACCCAAACCGGGCCTTTTTCCCTTAGAAAAAAGCGATTGATACAATTTTTTGGCCTTGGGGTGAGATCCTCCGACAGGGAACATTTTCCCAAAGGGGGGACGGGGTTTTCGCCTATTTTGGGGCCCAAAATTTTTGTTTTGTACTCTGATGAAAGTTTTAAATTTTCCCTTTCAGTTTACCAACTGAGAAAATTTAAAAATTTCTCATCGTTGAACTTCATATTGTTTTTTTTGCACCCACTGAAAGTTTTGGGGGTTGATTTTCCGCCGGGGCTTTGCAGTGCCCTCAAAGGGAAACACTGCCCATGCAATTCGGTGTCATCACAAAAAAAACAGGGTTCTGGGGCGAAAAACCCTTTGTCTATGTCGGAAGAAAAGAGAACAAAGGGGAAAAGCAATTTCTGTACTTTGGAACAGAGCTTTTCACTGTAGCTGCCCCTCGGCCCTTTACCCCGTTGACGACTACTCTCTGTTTTCGGGTTTTTGGAGGAAAAAAATAGATCCATCGACCATTTTCCCCCCTGTTTTTCCCCTTTAGCACGAAATTTTGTGGGGCTATACCCATGGTCACACTTGTTGAAGGCTTTTGCAAAGCTGTAATTTTAAACATCCGGGCTTTTCCTTTTTGTCTTCTAGTGCATTTAGGCCCTTTGCCCGAAGTGATCCAATATTTTAGACAGACGGGAGCAAACCGGGTTCTAAACCCATTTGCCCTGGGTTTGTAACTGATGGTTTTTAAAAGGGGGTGATTTTGGGTTTCTTAACCCTTTCAAAGATTTTTATGATAGGGGATGTTAGTGCTTTTGGGCTGTGGGTTCTTTGTTTGGTTTTTTTACCCCCCCCCCTTTTTGTGGAGTGGGGCTATGTCTGTTGTTTTTAGAAAACTTGGGACACCCCCGTGCCCCATGCCCCCTCTCCATGGGAAAGGAAAAAAGGCTAGTAAAGGGGGTTTTCCCTTGGCAGTTTTGTTTAACACGGAGTTCCATGATCGGGCCCTGGGGCAAGTGCAGGGCATGAAAATTTTTTCCCCTTTTTCGAATCTTTTGGCTAAAGGAAAAACCATGGGATAGGCTTGGGGTTAACAAATTTTGGGGCTCTCTAATAAAAAAATTTCCTTTTTAAACCCTTCAAACTCTCATTTTGGTTTGGGCTTGCTAAAAACTGAGCCCATTTTGGACTTGAGTAGCTCATTCATTTCCTTGCGTCATCGTGTAGGACCCTTCTTGTTTTAAGTGGGGGGCCCAATATTTGGCGATTTTTCCCTCGTTTTTGATTTGGCATGGGAAAGAAAAATTTTTGGGTTTCTTTTCGATTTAAATTTTTTGGCTTTTAGTTCTTTCCCCGGCGATTCCTGACTCCTAAAGTTTTTTTTTTAGTTTAAATTTTTCGATCCCTTGCAATTTCCCTTTTACCATGTTTCCCCCTCGAAATTTCAGTAAAAGACCTTTTTTAAAGGCCGCCCCTGTTATTTTTTTCCGCCCGCCTGTAAAGGGAGCACCTGTCTTTTTCCCTATTTTACATCTACTCCTCCTTTTTTTTTAAAGGAAAAACCCTTGTGCATACATCGAGTGCTTATTGTTACCAAACTGCGGGGGTTGCCTGCCATCACGATTATTGGGGGGATTTTTAATTTTGAAAAAACGGGGCCAGGAAATTTTAACCGAGGGGGGGGGGTTGTGTATTACGGTTCTGAGGGGTGTGTTTTTAGGGACGTGGGTGTCGTAGAATTTTCAGAGGGAGGGGGTTTTTTTTGGGGGGAGCACACCGTTTATTTTGCAAAGGGGTATCTGCAAGACCAACGGAAATTTTCGTCATGGAAAGGGGTTGGGGGTTTTGGGGGGTGCAGACTTTTTAAAGTGGGTTTCTCGACCATAGGGCAATTTATAGTGGAAACTGTCGTGGGAAATTGCCGTGCAAATTTTCCCCCGGCAAATTTAAGTTGAATGTGCGGCCGGTCAGGGGGGAAGGGGGAAGGGGGGGTTTAGGAGTTTGGGGGAAAGGGTTTTGGGGGGCTAGGGATCGGGGTATGGGGGTTTTAAATGGTGGGAGTTGCGGGCGAAACCTGGATCGCGAATTTTTTTAGGGTTTTAGGGCCGTGAAGGAAGCGAGATGGAGAAAATTTGGGTTTGCAAAAATTATTTGGAGGGAAAAATTGCAGGCTTTTTGGAGGGGGGGGGCAGGGGGGAAAATATAGCACTGCTTAAAGGGAGGATTGAGGAATTCATAAAGAATGTTTTTTATGTGATCGTTTTTTTGGGTTTAGGGTAGGAAAGATGTGTTGTGGGGGGGTAAAACCACTGGGTATGTGCTAGCCCTAAGTTTAGGGGGCGTAAAAGTGACCACTTATTGCAGTTTGAGACAGGGGGGTTGGGTGGGGGGGGGTTACCCGAAGGTTCGGTCCTCTCTCCCCTGAGAGTATGAGCATTTATGCAGGTGAATGGCTCAGGAGAAAATGGAGAGAGGGGGGGGAGGCGGGGCACCTGGCAGGCGTTTTTCGGTAGGGGGGTTCATAATGCTATAGGAGAAAAGGATAGGGTGGGGTTGGAGGCTGATATTAGTGAGGCTGAGGTGGCAGACGTGGTCTTCAGCATGCACACAGGTAAGGCGCCAGGCATTGATGGTTTGCCTATTGACTTTTATAGGGCTCATTGGGGTGCATGAGGCATTGTTTTTTTTGGGGTTTTTAAAAATATGCTAGATGGAAAGAGAATGGGTGAGTCACAATGTACAGGCATAGTAGTATTAGTACCAAAGAAGGATGGGGCGCGGGCACCGAGTGCTTTCCAGGCAATTTCCTTAATGTGCGCAGACTATAAGGTCGCAAAGATTCTAGGGAATAGAATGAAGGCAGTTCTTGGATCCCTTTTTTCACGGAGGTCAGTTTGGGATCCAGGGAGGAGTATGCGGGAATGGACACGGGGGCATAAGGGATTTTTTTAGAGGGCTGTGGAGGGGGGGGGTTCTAGGGTAATTGAGAGAATGCGTATATTGTGTGGGCAGGGTTGTTTTTGCGTGAGAGTTTGTGTGATCTGGGTTTTGGTGCCAAGGTGGTAAGGTGGGTGGATGCATTGTATGCGGGGGCGATCATGAGTGTGCAGGTGAATGGTGGGTTGGGTTCTGGGATTCGTATGGAGAGGGGTTTGTGGCAGGGTTGCCCACTTTCACAGCTATTATTTGCTTGTGTTCAGAACCCTTTTTATGAGCTTGTAACCGAGAGTTGTGTGGGGAGGGGGTGAGGGGAATGACGGGGGGGTTGGGGGTTACGTTGAGGGATACGACGATCTTACTTAGGGGAAAGGGGAGACTTTTCAAGGGTGGGTAGAGTCATCGAGAAGTTTGGGGCCGTAACAGGAATGAGGGTAAACAAAAGCAAGTCTATGTTGTTAGAGGTGGGCACCTGGTAGGTGGGAGATTGGGTCAGGGGTTTGGATGGAATGTCGTAGAATGGATTAAGATTTGTGGATTTGGTACACAGGGACGGGCCAGGACAGTAGAAAAAATTAATTCAGAGGCAGTTAGGGAAGGGCAGTGGGTAGGCTAAAAGGCCTTCGGGCCAGAGATTTTTACGTTGCACCAAAGGGCGTGATTGTGAATTCGTTGGTATACAGTAAGGTTTGGGGAGTGGTGGCAGTATATCCCTTGAGAAATTGTGATGTAACAGACATACAAAGGAGGGCATTAAGGTATATATGGGGTTATGGGAGGGCGGGGTTTGGGACGTGACGTAGTAATGCCCTTGGTTGCGTCAGGGGGGATTGGGTTTGTTGGCATTGGGGCCCAGGGTGAGGGCAATATACGTCAAGGTGAATACCTCAGTGACGGGGGGGTCTGGGGGCGGGGGTTGGGGGAGGTGATGAGGGACTTACGTTGTTGGTGGAGTGGGACGGACCTGGAGGTGTGTGAGGATATGTTGGGGTATATGTTAAGAGTGGGGAGATGTGCATCATTTGCGAATAGGGAGGCTGGTGGAGTTGAGTATCGTCGGGAGACACTGAAAGGGGTGGCTGTCTTCCTAACATATAATTGGGGGGTAATATGGGAGGATTTCGAAAGCTAAGAATGCCCGCAAGGGTGAGAGAAGTGGTTACAGATTCCTCAAGGGGACATTGGCGTCAAAACAGGGGTTGAGGCAGATGGGATATGTGAGTGATGCTTCATGTGCGCATTGTGGTGATGTGGAAAATGCTTTTCCCTGTGGGGTGTACTTTTGTCCTTTTTGGGAAAAAAGTAAGGGTGTGGGTTTAGGGGTGTTTTTGGATTATTGGAGGGGGAAGGGTGGGGTCCTTAGGGCTTTTTACTTTTTGACGTGGGAGGAGTGTCTAATCAGGTAGCGAGGGCGTAAAGGTATGTAAATGGTTGATTTTTTGTATTTTCTTGGGAATGAGGGAGGTGGGGGGTAATGTCAGGATCAAGGCCTTAGCGGCGAGTTTTTAAAGGTCGGTGGGTACGGAAAAGGAGCTTATATGGGGGTCAGTGGGTTGCTCTTTTTCCGGAGAGTATCGGGGGCTGACTGTGGCACGACTGCTAACGTTGGGTGGGGGAAAGGCAAACAAGGGTTGGTTTCCAGAGGTGAGTGATGAGTACTTGGAGATGACTGTGTAAGGAAGAGAGGAGATGGGGGCTGCTCCAGTGGTGTATGTGAGATAACATGATGTAAGGGCCTGTCTGTGTGAAGGCCTCTTTGTGTGTGTGTGTGTGTGTTAGAGTGTGTGTTGAGTGTGGTGTGTTTACCTGGAGTTTACCTGGAGAGAGTTCCGGTGGTCAACGCCCCCGGGGGCCCGGTCTGTGACCAGGCCTCCTGGTAGTCAGGCCTGATCAACCAGGCTGTTACTGCTGGCTGCAGGGCAAACCAAAGTACGAGCCACAGCCCGCTGGTCAGGAAACCGACTTTAGGTGCTTGTCCAGTGCCAGCTTGAAGACTGCCAGGGGTCTGTTGATAATCCCCCTTATGTATGCTGGGGGCAGTTGAACAGTCTCGGGCCCTGACACTTATTGTATGGTCTCTTAACGTGCTAGTGACACCCATGCTTTTTCATTGGGGGGATGTTGCCCCCAAATCCACGTACTTTTTTGGGCAAGTCTTTTGCTTTCGTAGTGAGTGATTTTCGTGTGCAAGTTCGGTACTAGTCCATCTAGGATTTTCAAGGTGTATATAATCATGTATCTCGCCCCCTGCGTTCCAGGGAATATAGGTTTAGGAACCCAAGCGCTCCAGTATTTGAGGTGTTTTATATCCTTATGCGTGCCATGAAGGTTCTTGTACATTTTCTAGGTCAGCATTTTCACTGACTTGTAAGGTGCTGTTTGTGAGCAGCAATATTCCAGCCTAGATAGAACAAGTGTCCTAAGCGAGTTTCATCATGGGCTTGGCCTACCTAGTTTTGAAGGTTCTCATTATCCATCCTGTCATTTTTATAGCAGAGGCGACTGATACAATGTTATGGTTCTTGTAGGGGTGATCCTCCGACATGATCACTCCCTGGTCTTGACATGGTGTTTCGCTCTATTTTGTGGCAAGAATTTGTTTTGTACTCTGATGAAAGATTTAATTTCCTCTTGTTTCCATATCTGAGTAATTGAAATTTCTCTAGTTGCACTTCATTGTTTCTGCAGCCACTGAAAGATTGGTTGATGTCCGCCTGGCGCCTTGCAGTGTCTGCAATGGAAGTCACCTGTCATGTAGATTCGGGTGTCATCTGCAAAGGAAGACACGGTGCTGTGGCTGACATCCCTTGTCCATGTCGGGATATAAGGATGAGGAACAAGATGGGAGCGAGTGCTGTGCCATTGTGGATACAGTGCTTTCACGTAGCTGCCTCGGACTTTACTTTGTATTGACGACTACTCTCTGTGTTCCGTTAGAATGAGGAAATTATAGATCCATCGGACCGACTTTTCCTGTTATTCCTTTAGCACGCATTTTTTGCCGCTATTACGCCATGGTCACACTTGTCGAAGGCCTTTTGCAAAGTCTGTATTATATTACATCTTTCTTTTTGTCTCTAGTGATCTAGGACCGTGTAGTAAGTGATCCAATAGTGGAGACAGACAGGAGCGACCTGTTTCTAAACCATGTTGCCTGGGTTGTGTAACTGATGGGTTTCCCAGATGGATGGTGTTCTTGCTTCTTAGGGCCTTTCAAAGATTTTTTTATATGGGATGTAGTGCTTTCGGTCTGTAGTTCATTGACTGTGTGCTTTAACTGCCCCTTTGTGGAGTAGGGTATGTTGTTGTTTTTAGTAACTGTGGGACGACCCCGTGTCCATGCTCCCTCTCAATAGGATGGAAAAGGTCGTGATAGGGGCTTCTTTCAGTTCTTGATGAACACAGAGTTCATGGAGGGTTTCTGGCCTTGGCAGAGTGCATGGGCATGTCATTTATTCGACTGTTCGAAGTCATTTGGCGTCAGGACTACATCGGTTGGCTTGTGTTAACCAAATTTTGTGGCTCTCTCATAAAAAATTCATTTTGATCTTCGACTCTCAGTCTGGTTAGCGGCTTGCTAAAAACTGAGTCATATTGGGACTTGAGTAGCTCACTCATTTCCTTGCTGTCATCTGTGTAGGACCCATCTTGTTTAAGTAGGGGCCCAATACTGGACGTTGTTCTCGTTGTTCCCGTGTTGTTGCGTGTGGTGTGTGTTGGTTTGTGTCTATGTGCGTGTCTGTGTGTGAGTCTGTGTATGTGGGTGGGGTGTTCTGTTATTGAAATGGGGCTTCTGTGAGAGAGGTGGAAGTTTTTTGGTAAGATTTTCTTGCTTCTGTGGGTTCGCCAAGGGCGTCCTTTCGATACTTTTCAAGACTGACCAAACTGAAAATTTTTAGGAAATAATGAGCTAATGATTATTTGTGTTTTAAAAGGTGCGGGGTTTGTATTTGTTGCCCCAGAGGACTAATGTTATGATTCCAATCCTATTAAAAACTGTTAAAAACCCCCCCCCCACACCCCCCCCCCCCCCCCCCCCCCCCCCCCCCCCCCCCCCCCCCCCCCCCCCCCCCCCCCCCCCCCCCCCCCCCCCCCCCCCCCCCCCCCCCCACAACAATTTTTTTTAAAAAAAAAAACACCACACACACAACCCCCAAAAACAAAAAATTAATAAAAAAATAAAAAAAATACGGGCGAGGTGCCTGCGTGATCAGGCTCATGTATTTCCTGTATATTTTACTTGGTCAATGTTAGATGTTCTGTGTACGAGAGTGGGCATTGTACATTGCCTATTCTGTATTCCTTCTGTTTGGAAGTTAATGGGTGGAAACGTATATAACACGGAATAAGGGTATATTTTCACTGTTCTTAATGTGTCATGTGGTGATGGGGGAGGCACGCATCTAGAATATTTTTTCTTATTTTCATTTATTCTAGAGTATGCAAAGTTCCATATGATGAGTTATTTGGGTTATATGGGTGTGGGGAGTACGATTTAGTCTCCTCGAAACATAGTCAGGGGGTTTCAGTTTTCGAGAATCTATGTACGTAAATATGTTACTATACAAAACAATTGTATGAGAATGATTTGGTGTATATTGATGTTGTGTATATAAAGTTTTTTTTACAAAATATGGCATAAGTGTACAGTTTTGTTTTGTACTTTTTCTGTTAAGGTATGTCATGTGTAAGGTTCTTCTGTTTCATTCCTAGTTTGGATGGTTTTTTTACTGTGTGACGTTTTTTTGTTTAGTTTATGTTTTACAACATGTAGATTGTATACTGTGTCCTCTAAATAAAAAAAATTGTATAGTGTAAAGTATTTTGGTTGACGTATAATAGTGTGTAATGTTGTATTTAACATCAAATATTAATACATAGTGGATGAAGGCCACCTTTGTGTCAACACAAACATGACAATGTATTTATACAAATGTTGTATTTATATCAATGTTTGTATTTAACATAATATTTATACAATGTTGTATTTTTACAATGTTGTATTTAACATAACCTATTTATCGTTGTTGTATTTATACAATGTTGTATTTAGTCACTGTTGTATTTAACATAATTTTTTCACAATGAATATTTTAATTATATTGAAGAACTGATACTGTCTTCCTCTTTTGTTTAATTTACATGTATTGTTTTAACTATAATATAAAAAATAACACTACTGTACTACTACTTGTACTAGTACATAGTACTGATACTAGTACTATACTAGTATCTACTAGAATACTAGTTCTGTATACTACGAGTAATCCTACTAGATACTATACTTAGTACATGCTATAGTACTGCTAATAGTACTACTACTAGTTCGACTTACTAGTACTATACTAGTACTACTACTAGTACTGCTACTAGTACTACTCTTTGTACTATACTAGTACATACTTTAGTACTGACTACTAGTACTACTAACTAGTACTACTACTAGTACTACGACTAGTACGGCTACTAGTACTACTAATACTACTAGTACTGCTTATAGTACTGCTACTAGTACGGCTACTAGTACTGCTACTAGTACTATACTAGTTACTACTACGTAGTCTGCTACTAGTTCTGCTATAGTATTCTATGTGTACTAATAGTAATGCACTTGTACTACTACTAGTACTACTACTAGTACTGCTACTTGTACTAATACTAGTTTTCAGTACTACTAATGTACTACTACTTGTAATGATACTAGTGTACTACTTGTACTGCTACTAGTACTGCCTTCTAGTTATGATACTTAGTTCTACTACTAGTACTGCTACTAGTACTGCTTCTATTACATGCTTACGTAGTACTGCAAATTGTACTAGTACTATGGTACTAGAAAAGGTACTAGTAGTACTAGTACTACTACTAGTACTGCACTAGTACTACTAGAGTACTATACTAGTACTAGTAGACTGAGTACTAGAAGTCTAGTAGTACTAGTTACTACTACTTGTAATGCTTAATTGTACTACTACTAGTAATGTACTAGTACTGCTAATGTATACTGCTGTATTGCCCTTGTGGCTTAGACGCTTCTTTTTGATTATAATAATAAGATAGAATATTATATAATAATCTAAAAGAAGCGCTATGCCCAAGGCTATACGCAGTAAGTACTAGTAGCAGTATTGTAGCAGTACTAGTAGTAGTAATTGTAGCAGTACTAGGAGAGGTCTAGTAATTATTGGTCTGCGTAGGACAACAAGTAGGAATTGTACGAGTTGTTGGCTAGTTGTAGGTTCGAGTAGCTGTACTAGTAGTAGGTAATAGGTACATACTAGTACTTCTAGTACCAGGAGGTCTCGTTGTACTAGTAGCAATTACAAGTACTAGTTGCAGTAATTGGAGAGTACTCAGTAGCTGTACTAGTTGTAGTACTAGTAGCAAGTCTAGTAGCATAATGGGTACTAGTAGCAGTACTTGTTCTGTCTTGTTGCAGGTAATAGTAGTGTAATAGTGTTAGTTCTATGGAGTAAGAGTTGTAGTACTAGTAGCTGGACTTGTAGTAGTACTTGTAGTAGTACTAGTAGCAGTACTAGTAGTACTTAATAGCCTGTACTAGTTGCAGGTACTTGTAGCAGTATTGTAGTAAGGACTTGTAGTAGTAATAGTAGCTGTTCTAGTAGACGAGTACTAGTAGCTGTACTAGTAGCAGTATTAGTAGTGAGTAGTAGTAATAGTAGCTGTATAGTAGTAGTTATAGTAGTAGTACTAGTTGTAGTACTAGTAGCAGTAATTTTGTTGTACTAGTAGTAGTATAGTAGTAGTACTTGTAGCAGTACTAGTAGTAGTACTAGTAGTTAGTACTATAGTATACTTCGTAGTAGTACTAGTAGCAGTACAGTAGCAGTACTCGTAGTAGTACTAGGAGGCGTACTAGTAGTAGTACTACTAGTAGTACTAGTAGCAGTACATAGTAGTAGTACTAGTAGCAGTACTAGTACCTAGTACTAGTAGTCAGTAATAGTATTGTTTTATTTTTATATTATATTTAAAACCAATTAATTAAATTAAACAAAAGAAGACAGTTTCAGTGCTTCAATTTAATTATATTTTTTCATTGTGTAAATATTATGTTAATACACCTTGTATAAATACAACATTTTGTATTAAAGACCAACATCGTATAAATAGTATGTTAAATACAACATTGTATAAATACACTTTGTATTAATATATGTTAAATACAACATTGTATAAATAACTAACTATTGTATAAATACATTGTTCATGTTTGTGTTGACACAAAGTGTCCTTCAGCCACTATGTATTATATTATCGTTAAATACAACCTTAAAAATATTATACGTCAACCAAATATACTTACAATATACATTTTTTTTTATTAAGGACACAGAAAAAATCTACTTGTTGTTATACAATATACTTAACCAAAAAAACTCAACATGGAAAAAACAATCCTAACTACGAATGAAACAGGAAGAACCTACACATGAACATCCTTAACAGAAAATGCTACAAACAAAACCTGTCTACACTTATGCATATTTTGTATAAAAACTTTATATACAAAACATTAAGTATACACCAAATCATTTCTAATACAATTGTTTTGTATAGTAACATATTACGTACTTGATTCTCGAAAAACTGAAACCCCTGGACAATTGTTTTCGAGGTGACTAAATCGTACTCCCACCCACACCCATATAACCCAAATACTCATCATATGGAACTTTGCATACTCTAGAATAAATGATAAATAAGAAAATATTCTAGATGCGTAATGTGCCTCCTCCATCACCACAAGGTACAACAGTATGAACAGCGTGGTAATATATACCTTTATACGTGTGTTTTACGTTCCTACCCTCATTTAACGTTCCAAACAGGAAGCGACATACTGAATTGGGCATTGTACAATTGCCCCACTCTCGTTTACACAGAACATCTAACAATTGACAAGGTTTAATTTACAGGAAATTACATGGCCTGATGCACGAGGCACATCGCCGTACTTACAGTTGTCTAAAAATAGGATAGAATCATTAACATTAGTCACTGGGGCAAACTAAACAACCCCCGCACCTTTTAAAACACAAATATTCATTAGCTCATTATGTCCTAAAAAAATTTTTCAGTTTTGGTAAGTCTTTTGTAAAAGTATCGAAGGAACGCCTTGGCGAACCCACCAGAAGCAAGTAAATTCTCTACCAGAAAACCTACCTCTCTCACAGAAGCCCCAATTCTTTTTCAATAACAGAACCACCCCACCAACAATACACAGACTCACACACAGACACGAACTAGACACACACCACACAACACCATCACCAACAACAAACGGGAACAACGAGACAAACGTTCCGTATTGGGACCCTACCTTAACAAGAGGGGTCCTAACACAGAAAAGATGCAGCAAGGAAAATGATAGTGAGGCTACTCAAGTCCCAAATATGACTCAGTTTTTTAGCAAGCCGCCTAACCAGACTGAGACGTCGAAGATCAAAATGAATTTTTTATGAGAGTGCCACAAAAATTTTGGTTAACATCAAGCCTAGACGATGTTATCCTGACGCCAATCCATGACTTCCGCCTTACAGGCGATAAAATGACATGCCCATGCACTCTGCACAGGGGCCAGACTCATGGAACTCTGTGTTCATCAAGAAAAATGACAAGGAAGCCATATCTCGAGCCTGTTCCTATCCTATGGAGAGGGAGCATGGACAACGGGGGTCGTCCCACAGTTACTAAAAACAACAGACATAGCCCCACTACAAGGGGGCAGTAAAGCAACTTGCAAT
This sequence comes from Cherax quadricarinatus, assembly GCF_026875155.1. Lineage (NCBI taxonomy): Eukaryota > Metazoa > Arthropoda > Malacostraca > Decapoda > Parastacidae > Cherax > Cherax quadricarinatus. Next base: position 33,457,223 of record NC_069452.1, on the reverse strand, counting down.
GATACTAAAGACCGATTGACACTAACATCCCATATAAAAAAATCTTTGAAAGGGCCTAAGAGCAGTCACCCATCCATCTAGAACCATAGTTACTAAACCCAGGGCAACATTGGTTTAGAAAGGTTCGCTCTGTCTGTCTCAACAATAGGATCACTCGACAAGGTCCTAGATGCACTAGAAGACAAAAAGAATGCAGGATGTAAATATATACCAGACTTTGCAAAAAGCTTCGACAAGTGTGACCATGGAGGAAATAGCGCAAAAATGCGTGCTAAAAGGAATAACAGGAAAAGTCGAGTCGAGGGATCTATTAATTTCCTCATAACGGAACACAGAGGTAGTCGTAACAGAGTAAAGCTCCGAGGCCAGCTACGGGTTTGAAAGCTCTGTTCCATCAATGCACGCACTCGCTCCCATCTTGTTCCCTCATCCTTATATCCGACATAGACAAGGATGTCAGCACAGCTCCGTGTCTACTTTTGCCAGGATGACACCGAATCTTCATGACAGGGTCTGTACAGTAGCAGACACTGCAAGGCTCCAGCGCGGTCATCAACCAAATCTTTCAGTGGGGCTGCAGGAAAACAATATGAAGTTCATCGATGAAGAAATTTCAATTACTCAGATATGGTAACACGAGGAAATTAAATCGTCATCAGAGTACAAAAAATCTGGCCACAAATAGAGCGAAACACCAATGGCAAAGACCTTGGGGTGATCTGTCGGTGGATATACTTCAAGGACCATAACAGTGTATCAATGCATAATTCTGCTAGAAAAATGACCAGGACTGGATAATGAGACCTTCAAAACTAGGAGGCCAGCCCATGATGACACTCTTAGGTCACTTTGTTCTATCTAGGCTGGAAATGATTGCTGCTCACTACAGACACTTTAAGCAGGTGTAATTGCTGACCTAGAAAGAAACTGTCACATGAGAACCTTCATGGCACGACATTTTAAAGGAGATAAAAACCCGCAATTACTGGGAGAGACTTGAGGTTCCTAACCTATATCCCTGGAACGCAGGCGGGGGAAGAGAAAATGATTATATACTCCTTGATAATCATAGAGGGCTAGTACGAACTTGCACTCGAAAATCACTCACTACGAAAGCAAAAGAATTGGCAGACGATGCAACATCCACCCAATGAAAAGCAAGGCGGTGTCACTAGCACGTTAAGAGACCATAACAATAAGTGTAGGGTGCCACGAGGACTGTTAAACTGCCCTCCAGCATACATAAGGGGGATTACCATCAGACCCTGGCCAGTCTTCAAGCTGGCATGGACATGCACCTAAAGTCAGGTTCCTGACCAGCCGGGGCTGTGGTGGTTGGTTTGGCGTGCAGGCCAGCCAGTAACAGCCTGGTTGCATCAGGCTCTGAATATTACAGGAGGCTGGTCACAGACCGGGGGGCCCGCTGGGCGTTGACCACGGGAACTCTCTCCAGGTAAACTCCAGGTAAAACACACACACTCACACACACACTCACACACACACACACCACACACACACACACACACACGCCACACAACACTAAAGGCTTCACACAGACAGGCACTTACATTCTTGTTATCTCACATTACACCACTGGAGCATCCACCATCTCATTGATCTTCCTTACTACAGTCATCTCCAAGTACTCATCATCACCTCGGGAAAAACAACCCCTTGTGCCTTTCCCCGGCACTAAACTGTAGCAGTCGTCATGCAACAGTCAGTCCCCGATAAACTCTCCGGAAAAGAGCAAACCACTGACCCAATATGTGCTCCTATTCCTACCCACCTGGACCTTTAAAAACTCGCCGCCTTAAGGCCTTGATCATGACAGTACCCCACCTCCCTCATTCCCCAAGAAACATACAAAAAATACAACCTTACATTCCAGCTTTATGCCTAGCTACCTCATTAGACACTCCTCCACGTCTAAAGTAAAGCACCTAAGGGACCCCCACCATTCCCCTCCCATAATCCAAAAACACCCCTCAACCACACCCTTACATTTATCCAAAAAAAGGACAAAAGTACACCACATGGAAAGCATTTTCCAATCACCACAATGCGCACATGACGCATCACTCACATAGTCCCATCTGCCTCCAACACCTGTTTGACGCAATGTCCCCTTGAGGATATGTGACCACTTCTCTCACCTTGCAGGCATTCTTAGATTTCGAAATTCCTCCCATATTACTCCAATTAAGGTTGGGAAGACAGCACCCCTTGCAGTGTCTCCCGACGCCCTCTACTCAACTCCCACCAGCCTCACGATTCGCAAATGAAAGCAACATCTGCCCTCTTAACATATACCTCCACATATCCTTCACACACCTCCAGGTCCACTCCCACTCCACCAACACGTAAGTCCATCATCACCTCACCCCACACACACCGCCCCCAGACCTCCTCACTGAGGTACTCTCACCTTGACGTATATTGCCCTCACCGGTCCCATGCCAACAAACCCAATCCCCCTGACGCACACAAGTCATTACTACGTCACGTCCCCAACACGCCCTCCCCATAACCCCAGATATACCTTTATTGCCCTCCATTTGTATGTCTGTTACATCCCAATTTCTCAACAGGGATATACTGCCGCCGCTCCAAACCTTACTGTATTACATCTGAATTCACTACGGAACATCTCTGGCCGAAGGCCATGTAGCCATTACCCACTGCCCTGTCCCTTACTGGTCTCTGACTTAATCCTTCTACTGTCCTGCCTGTCCGCTTTGTACAAATCCCACAAATCTTAATACGTTCTACGACATTCCATCCAAACCTAGACCCAATCTCCCACATACCAGGTGCCACCTCTAACAACATCGACTTGCTTTTGATTACCTCATTTCCTGATAACGGCCCAACCAAAGTCTCGAGACTCTACCCACCTTGAAAAATCCTCCCTTCCACTAAGTAGATAGTCGTATCATCAATGTAACCACAACCCCCCCGTCAATTCACCTCAACCCCATCCCACACAACTCTCGGTCTACAAGCTCATAAAATGGGTTATGAACACAAGCAAATAATAGCTGTGAAAGTGGGAACCCTGCCGCAAACCCCTCTCCTTACAAATCCCAGAACCAACCTACATTCACCTGCACACTATGATCACACCCGCATACAATGCTTCCAACCCATCTTACCACCTTGGCAAAAAACCTGATCACACAAACTCTCACGCAAAAACAACCCTTGTCCAAAATTCATACGCATTCTCCAATTCTTCCCCTAGGAACCTCCACCTCCAAGCCCTCTAAGAAATCCCTTATGCGCCCGTGTCCATCCGCATACTCCTTCCTGGAAACCAAACTGACCTCCGTGTTAAAAGCGAATCCAAGAACTGCCTTCATTCTTTCCCTAGAATCTTTTGCGAACACCTTTATAGTCTGCGCACATTAAGGAAATGCCTGGAAAGCACTCAGTGCCGCGATCCTTCCTTCTTTGTGTATAATACTACTATGCCTGTACGTTATGGGTGACTCACCCATTCTCTTACCATCTAGCATTATTTTTCAAAACCCCAACTAAACTATGCCTCATGCACCCAATGAGCCCTATAAAAGTCAATAGATAGCAAACCTTCATGCCTGGCCACCTTACCCGTGTGCATGCTGAAGACCGCGTCTGCCACCTCAGGCCTCACTAATATCAGCATCAAAACCCCTATCCTTTTCTCCTATAGCTTATGAACCCCCCTACAAAAGATGCCTGCCAGGCGCCCGCCTCCCACCCTCCTATCCATTTTCTCCTGGAGGGCAATTTCACCTGCATAAATGCTCATACTATCCGTTGGAGATGAGACGCACCTTCCGGGTAATCCCACCCCCGCACTAGTCTCTAACTGCAAATCGTGGTCTACTCTCCTACGCTCCTAAACCTACGCCAGCACATACCATTCGGTTATCCCCCAACAACACATCGTCCTACCCTGATATGAAAATGTATCGCTCGTAAACGTTCATTATGGGCGAATCTCCTTAATCCTACATCGAGCAGTGCTATATCTTCCCCTCCCCACCCCCTCCCAGAACATGCCCTGCAACTGTCCACTCGAAATAATTCTGCAAACCATATAACTCATCTTGCTTCCTCTCGGCCATTGACACAATCCTGTGCGCCAAAAAAATGCGCGATCCAGGTTTCGCCCGCAACTCCCACATTCTACAAGCTCCATAGCCGTCCCTAGCTCCCAAACCCATTCCCACCACTCCTCAAAACCCATTCCCCCCTTCCCCACGAGAAGCCGCACATTAAACTTCCAATAGCCGGGTATGCTGTAAATATGCACGGCACCTTACCACGACAGATCCACTATCCACTGCCCTATGGTCCGAGAAACCCACATCAAAGTATGACCTCCACTCCAATCCCTTCATGAGTAAATCCTGTCTAGTCTTGCGCATACCCCTTGCGAATGAATGTGTGCTCCACCATATAAACCTTTTCCCCCTGCAACATCTACGACACACGTCCCTCAACACATCCCTCAGAACACGTAGATACACACCCGCCCCCCTCGGCTTCAACATTCCTGGGCCCGAATTACACAATTCACAATCCCACCAATAATCGTTGATGGAGGCAATCCCCGAGATGGTACAATAAGTCTTCCCTCACAAATATCCGCTTTTACCCGTTGTATTGCTCGATACCGGCACAGACACTCCTATGAACATGCACTTCTATCACCCCATACACCATTACCCGCGCAAACCCTCCCCCCTCCTGCCTCACTCCCAACCTGTGACATCGCAAGGGGCTGGTCTCCTTTGTCATATCGCCACCCCACCCTTTCAACTGCCAAGCACAACTAATGTACAACTTATACCCAATGCAACAACAACCTCACTACCATTCTTACTGATTGTGTTCTGACAAGAACACACATCCACCTGGAAACATACGAAGAACCATACTAACCACACAGTTTTGATCTCAGCTTGAGACCGTTCAAATTTGAGAGTGACACACCTGACATTTATAAGAACGGCCGGCTTCCTTCTATGCCGCTGTGGCTTGCCTTACCACCCGCGCGCGCCCTGTGCGTTGACCGACGCCTCACCAGACTTTCCCCTGGCTCCCTCCCCAAATTTTACCCTTTCACTTAATAAATCAGGATCCACTAGATCCTTTTGGTCCAGCAACTCCGCATTCCTTTGCACAAGCTTTTTTGCCGGCCTCTGCCCGGCGTGTGGTACCTTCCTCGGCCTTCAACATGCCAGCTGGCCTATTCCTAGAAACACTACCCACACACATGTCTTCACCCGAAAAATGTCCTGATGTGTGTGTGTGTGTGTGTGCCACCACTTGCTCGAAGCAAGTTCCACTCATTGTTTCCGGCGCCTCACACAGGTCACTGCTGTTCCCCCTACATAAGCCTCGGCAGCACTTAAGGACGGAGGTCCCCGACCCGTCAAAAAAACCTCTCAACACGTCCTCCGTACATCTTCCTCTGAGGAACATCGTTCTTCATGATGGAGCCCCGACAAGGTCCTGTTTCTGCGCCCCGATCCCCGAGCCTACGGGAGTGTAACACAGTAACCCGACCGTCGGTTCTCTTCCCGATCAACCTCTTCACTCCAACGCCACTCGCCCTGCTTCCCTCCTCTCCCATCTCCAGCATCAAATCACAAGGCCGCTGCTCAAGCCAAACATACCAGGAGCCCTGGTTGGCTGCCCCCTAGGACCCTGGTGCTGCCATTATGGTCGTAGGAGATACATAATCGACAGGTCCTTCTTGGCGGCCATAGTGCACAAAGACCTGCATCCTGTAAACCCACTAACTGACGTAGGGACGGTACAGGCCTTAGCCAACGATCATTTTGAGGGAATAGAACCTCGGTCGTCCCTCGTATGGCCTGTTCTTTCCATACTCCCATAGTAGCTGAATGAACTTTACCATAAAGTTGAAGACCTCTTCTATACTCTTGCAGTCGCCTCGAAGGGACGTTTCTCACCTTCACCCACGTATAGTACCTAGATACGTCGTGCATGACGACGTCCACTGCCGAGTTCACAGTCACTTTCCTCTCCTGGTACTCGTCAACAAGTCTGCCGTAGACGCCGGTACGATTCAGTTTCAGGAATGCTCTGGTCATCCATTTAAGGCTACACCATTTAATTCATGTTGGGGACACCATAGACGTCTATGATGATGGTGGGTAGCAATGTTATTCATGTTCTCCAGTGAGCATGACACGTACCAAGTGTATACAAACAGGTGATTTGCTGACCACTCGATCGCCATTTGCCTTCAGTTGCTAAAGGTCACCACGAGGGAAGGTGTAGAGATACTAGGCGTGCGTCCTCTCTCCCCGGAGATAGAGAGACGAATGATATAACATTATACATTAAATTTTTACTTTTTTTTAATTTTTATTAAAACTTTCATACAGACATTGGTTACATAAACAGGTACATATATAACAAGAAAACCAAACACGAACTGTAAATAATGGTTTCAGTGCTCAGTCTATGGGTTTACTACAATGTACTGGTTATTACAATTTGTATGCGGTTACTACAATGTACTGGGATTATACAATGAGACATCATGACAGTACAAACACTGTCTCATAAATTACACATGTACTGGGTTCACTACAATGAGAATATGACAGTACAACACTGTCTATACTTACACATGTACTGGGTTACTACAATGAGACATCATGACAGTACAACACTTCTATAAACTTACACAATGTACTGGGTTGGTTACTACACTGAGACATCAGGACAGTACAACACTGTCTTACTTACACAATGAACTGGGTTACTACAATGAGACATCCTGGACACGTACAACGCATGTCTATTACTTACACAATTGAACTGGTTACTACAATTGAGACTTCATGACACGTACAACAACTGTCTCTATAACTTACCACAATGAACTGGGTTACTACAATGAGACATCATGACGTACTACGCTGTCTATAACTTACACACAATGAACTGGGTTACTAGACTGAGGACATCATGATGTACAAACGCTGGCTATAACTTACACAATGAACTGGGTTACTACAATGAGGCTTACCCCGCGATCCCAGTACAAACGATGTCTAAACTTACAGAACCAACACTCACCAACACTGTGAGTATTACAATAATTATACAATAACAAATTACAGTACCTCAAAGTGAATTTCACTGACCTGATTATGCAAATAAAACCCGTTCTTCTGACCTTTAAAATATACACGTCTCACCAACATACACCTCACCATTATGGACATGTCCCTCGTACATTGAATATTCTGCCAATATACTAAATTATTCTACACATTTGATTTCAAGGGTAATGTTGGAACTTATTCGGTCCTAGAAGTCCCAATGGGGGAAAACACACCATTTGAGGGCCCTTACACCCACCCAAAACACACACACACTCACCCGGGTTGGCGAAGGTGATTGGAAGGTACATCTTAATTGATAGATTTACCCTTCAGGGAAAAAGTAGGTAGTTTATATTGTTAGTACACTAACATCCTAGAAGGATGATGGCGATCCAAGCGGCATGCCAGGCTAATGACGTCACGGATGAAGACTTCACTGACCAGGAGCTCCAGGCAGCCTTCACATCTCATCGGGACACTGCACCGGGGCATGATGGTATCACCTATGGCATGATCACTCGGTCTGGCCATTCTGGACATTCAGCTGTCCTGGGGGTCGTCAACTGGACTTGGCTAGCTGGCAAACTCCCTGTCGTATGGAAGGAGGCCGACATCATACCGATTCCTAGCCTGGGGATCCTGGCAGTGTGAGACCCATCTATCTAACCAGTTGCATCTCGAAGGTGTCTGAAAGGATGGTGTTGGAGCTCCTGAGGTGGAAGCTTGGCCCTCCTCATAAACACCTCTATGGCTTCACCAGAGGAGTGGGCACTTTCGAAAGCCTTACCACTCTACTGGCCAGCATTGGGTCGGACGCCCAAGCCCACATTGTTGTCTTTCTTGACCTCGAGAAAGCTTTTGAGCTAGCCAGTGCACCTGCCATCCTCTCACTCTTGGCCCGCAGGGGGGTTAAAGGTAGGCTGCTTTCATGGCTTCATTCCTATCTCCAGGACAGGCGAGCCCAGGTACGCTTCCAGGGGCATGCCTCTTCTCTCAAGACCCTGGACAATGGCACTCCACAGGGCGGTGTGCTTAGTCCCACCCTGTTCAATGTACTGATGCACCAGCTGGTGTGCCTGCCTTTCTCCAGAGGCACCTTCCTCCTCAGCTATGCCGATGACCTGGCACTTGTCGTACATAGGAAGCACCGGCTTTTGCAGCGAGCCCAGGAGGACCTCGATCTGCTTGCTTCCACTTGCTGTCACTTGGGGCTGAAGATATCTGCAACAAAATCCAAAGCCATGATCCTTTGCACTAGGGTACCCAATCAGAGGCTGTGGGTCCTGGGCATCGACCTGGAATGGGTTCAAAGTTATAGGTACCCTGGCATCTACATTGACAGGCGCCTCACCTTCTAGAAACATGTGCACCACATTAAAGAGAGGGCTCTGCAGAGGGTCAGGGCATTGAGTGCCATGGCCAACCCTAGGGTTGGGGCCAGCCTCGAGGTCATGAGGTTGTTCTACATCCAGGCAATATGCTCCCTCGTTGACTATGGGGCACTTGCTCTGGTTAACGCCAGACCCACAAACATCAAATCCCTCTGTGTCATCCAGAACACAGCTGTATGGGCCATGCTGGGGGCTCCTAGGTGGGCCAATGCAGTGGCTCTGAACCTTGAGGTGCAGCTACAGCCTCTTGAAGACAGGATCCAACTGGTAGCTGCCAAGAGGATCGCAAAGTAACTCCGACTCCCAGGGGCTGACAAACTGATGAGAGATTTACAGGTCCCCCAGGGACAGGTCATTCCACTGCATCCCGGCCGCCGATGGATGTGGCCGGTAGCAGATGCCACACGGAAGCTCCTGCCCATGACATTGCTCCAGGCGGGAGGCTGCGATAGACTGGCAGTGAACTACACGGTGCCACCCCCTTGGGCACCAGAGCTGTTTGCGGTGCACTGGACAACCCTACCAGACAGCAAGAGGCATTGCACCCAGGACATTCTGCAACGACTTGCCTCGGCTAGCATTGTGGGTGCGGAAGGCCCAGGGTGTGTGCCATATTACACCGATGGCTCCAGAGACCCAGTGGCAGGCCGCACAGCTGCTGGGATATTCCACAGCAATCTGATAGCAGGTTGGTGCCTCCCAGACCATTGCACCATCCTCCAGGCCGAACTCTTTGCCATCCAACAAGCTCTGCAGCATGCTCTTGCAGACCATCAGCATCCCCCCATCATCCACGTTGATTCCAAGGCAGCGATCCAAGCGCTTATGCACAGAGAGCCAAAGGACAACATACACTTAATCACATCCATCCGGGGTGACCTGCAGACTCTCATGGCCCAGGGTCGCAGGGCTACCATCAACTGGATCCCGAGCCATGTGGGTATCCCTCACAATGATGCTGTAAATTAGGCTGCTAGGACTTCAACCCTCGAAGCACAGCCACGTGCTGCAATCTCCATCAGCCTCGGCCAGATTGCGCTGTGGGCTGCCGGTGCTGCCAGGCGCCCATTCCCTGACCCTGGGGTTTCACGGAGCCTCTGTTGGTATGTCAGGGCGACCCACAGGGCGCCCCCTCCAAGTATTCGGACACAGTCCAGAGAACTGAGGGTGCATATCCACCGCCTACGCTTAGGGTATCCCACCACTGCGCAGATTGTTGAACGGGCACGAGAGGAGCTCTGTGCCCATTGTGACCGAATGGTTCCGAAGCCCTTTGTGCACTACCTGTTAGACTGCCCGGCTATGATGCCCCTTCACCATAGACACTTCCCAATGACCCCAGTGGGGCAGGCCCAAGAGGATGAGGCAGCACATCTTGTGTACTTAGCTGTCAGGGACTTGGAAACCTTACTTCCAGTCATTGCACGTCATCCGCCCCCCCCCTCCCGCTGAAGTTGCTGTGAAGGCCTGCTTTGGGCCTCCATTGCACTGCACACCAGCCGCTGTTAGTGCACACTAACGTTTGGTACGTCATCTGGCCATAGATCCGGCGAGGTACCCTCCCCTTCCTGCTGAAGACCTGCCACACAGGTGCATGTAAAGTTAACGACACTTCCTTACCCAGGGAGCCAATGCCGGGTCACGCGAATGGAAGAGACCCGGGCTGGGATACCATACCGGCGAATCAATTAGAATAGAATAGAATATATTCCTGTCGACTATGGACTTGCTTGATGCAACTTTCTCAACTTTTTGATAATCAATTGAATGGTTAAAATCTATCACTTGAATAAATAGAACATTGGAATCTTGCCAGTTCTAATGCTGCATTATGTTGTTTTAATCTTAGTTCAAGACTTTTACCATTTGACCGTAATAAACTTTATCACAAATTTTACAAGGAATCTTAGTCACATCTGGGCAACATTTTGGGGAGAATTCTTTACCAAAATTTTTTTACTGTATCAAGATTTTTAAATACGACTTTTATATTAAAAGTTTTTAAGAAGAGAAGGCATATCAACCAAAGTTTTCATGGTAAGGGAGAACCCAAAAAATTTTTAGTTAAATAAGGTTGTTTGTCCCTTTTTGGACTGTAAAAAGTATTTCTAGAACTTTAAAAGATTTATTAATTACATTTCTTGGATATTTCAAATCATTTTCCTAATTCATAAATTTTGGATATTTCCTCATCTATGAATTCTGGACTACAAATGCGTAAAGGAAAAATCCAAATTTATGAAATAGGTAATGATTTGAATATCCAAGAAAGTAATTTATAAAATCTTTTAAAAATTTCTAGAAATACTTTTTACAATCCAAAAAGGGACAACCACCTTAATTTAACTTTTTAAAAAATTGTTGGTTCTCCCTTACCCTGAAAACTTGGTTGATATGCCTTCTCTTCTTAAGGGCTTTTAATATCAAGGTATTGTCCAGTGTGGGTAGATTGGTATGCACTGTGTACCTTGTTCCAAGGTTCGTAGGTTCGAGTCTCCTTCAGCCAGAGATCAGTGTTTGTGTATAATTTTGCCTGCTCTTGCGAATTCCTTGTATATATATATATTATATATATATATATATATATATATATATATATATAAAATATATTATATATATATATATATAAATATATATATTATTTTTTATTATTATCACACTGGCCGATTCCCACCAAGGCAGGGTGGCCCCAAAAAAGAAAAACTTTCACCATCATTTTACTCCATCACTGTCTTGCCAGAAGGGTGCTTTACACTACAGTTTTTAAACTGCAACTTAACACCCCTCCTTCAGAGTGCAGGCGCTGTACTTCCATCTCCAGGACCCCAAGTCCGGCCTGCCGGTTTCCCTGAACCCCTTCATAATGTTACTTTGCTCACACTCCAACAGCACGTCAAGTATTAAAAACCATTTGTCTCCATTCACTCCTACAAACACGCTCATGCATACCTGCTGGAAGTCAAGCCCCTCGCACCCAAAACCTCCTTTACCCCCTCTCTCCAACTTTTCCTAGGCCGACCCCTACCCCGCCTTCCCTTTCCCCTACAGACTGATACACTCTTGAAGTCATTCTGTTTCCTCCATTCTCTCTACATGTCCGAACCACCTCAACAACCTTTCCTCAGCCCTCGGACAACAGTTTTGGTAATCCCGCACCTCCTCCTAGCTTCCAAACTACGAATTCTCTGCATTATATTCACACCACACATTGCCCTCAGACATGACATCTCCACTGCCTCCAGCCTTCTCCTCGCTGCAACATTCATCACCCATGCTTCACACCCATATAAGAGCGTTGGTAAAACTATACTCTCATACATTCCCCTCTTTGCCTCCAAGGACAAAGTTCTTTGTCTCAACAGACTCCTAAGTGCACCACTCACTCTTTTTCCCTCATCAATTCTATGATTCACCTCATCTTTCATAGACCCATCCGCTGACACGTCCACTCCCAAATATCTGAATACATTCACCTCCTCCATACTCTCTCCCTCCAATCTGATATTCAATCTTTCATCACCTAATCTTTTTGTTATCCTCATAACCTTACTCTTTCCTGTATTCACCTTTAATTTTCTTCTTTTGCACACCCTACCAAAATCATCCACCAATCTCTGCAACTTCTCTTCAGAATCTCCCAAGAGCACAGTGTCATCAGCAAAGAGCAGCTGTGACAACTCCCACTTTATGTGTGATTCTTTATCTTTTAACTCCACGCCTCTTGTCAAGACCCTCGCATTTTACTTCTCTTACAACCCCATCTATAAATATATTTAAACAACCACGGTGACATCACACATCCTTGTCTAAGGCCTACTTTTACTGGGAAATAATTTCCCTCTTTCCTACATACTCTAACTTGAGCCTCACTATCCTCGTAAAAACTCTTCACTGCTTTCAGTAACCTACCTCCTACACCATTTCACTTGCAACATCTGCCACATTGCCCCCCTATCCACCCTGTCATACGCCTTTTCCAAATCCATAAATGCCACAAAGACCTCTTTAGCCTTATCTAAATACTGTTCACTTATATGTTTCACTGTAAACACCTGGTCCACACACCCTCTACCTTTCCTAAAGCCTCCTTGTTCATCTGCTATCCTATTTCTCCGTCTTACTCTTAATTCTTTCAATAATAACTCTACCATACACTTTACCAGGTATACTCACAGACTTATCCCCCTATAATTTTTGCACTTTCTTTTATCCCTTTGCCTTTATACAAAGGAACTATGCATGCTCTCTGGCAATCCTAGGTACCTTACCCTCTTCCATACATTTATTAAATAATTGCACCAACCACTCCAAAACTATATCCCCACCTGCTTTTAACATTTCTATCTTTATATTATTAAAATA